>APFE030344792.1:0-10218 GCA_000404065.3 Pinus taeda | reverse complement strand
ATAGTGAAAGTTCCATCCATACATACAACCATGATAGCCACTAGCCCCAAATTATAGTGGAACATTACAATCAACACTGCATGCTCCTCCAAAGAGATGTACTCTCTCTACATTGTGGAGAAGCTAAGGCTCATCACAATACTCTCCAAGCCTTCTCTAAGCAATGCCTATCCAAAAGTTTTGCTCCCAAAAGATTTTTCTATCAGTTATGAGGTTCTATTTATAACATTTAAGGGTGGGATGATCCTTGACATTCCCCTCTGTGACTCTTGTTCTACTCTCATGACTCTGCAACTTCATTACATATTACTCTTTAGATTACATATCACTGATTTCATTCCACTAATGACACTTGGAATTTCACTTTACATCATGTTTATAATAATAATACATTTTCCACATATACCCATGTGGGACAAAAATAGCCTTGATTTAGCGAGATGAGACAACACTAAGACTTGGACAGCTGTGGAAAGACCAACTCATTAACCTCCTCTCTGTGATCTTCGGTGACGAACTGATGCCAAGCTTGGTAGTGCGCAATGGTGTCCGCGTACCGTTTGATGATGTCTTTCTAGAAACGAACTCTTGCCTCCATCACTTTCGGTATGCTGATCTGGAACCTCTATCCAACTTATCCTATAACATGTGCAGCTTAGTCCTAAGCACGGCTGGACCGACGACATATGTCTGCATGTTCTTTGTGCTAATCTGCAAACCTGCACTAGTGGCCATGTGCATCAACTAATCAAAGTACATGTCGAGATCCAGTCGGACTTGATTCTTCTCTTTGGCTTTAGTGAGTGTTCCAATTTACGGGGTTTCATAATTTCTCACAACAACATCTAAACTCCTGAATAACCATGCGTATGAAGCCTCAACATCGGTGATGAGTGGCAGGAGTTCCTCATAGTTCCAGATCAGACACTAGATGCATGCTTTGTCCAACTCTACTTGTGGCTTCATCGTCTTGTGCAAGTGCAGCGGGGCTCCCTTGTACATCATTTTGCATGTCTGTACATGATCAACAACGACATATATGTCTGTGAGCGTGTGCATTATCTTGATGCAACGATATTGATGACCATGTAGATGGACAACTGCCTTGTGTACAGTGACGAACTTATCATACAGTCTCCGCATGACTATCTCAAGAGTTGACGCTTCAACAAGTATCGATTTCTTCATCTCTTCTCTAGTGGATCATGTTGATTGTTCCTCTCTCTGCCTAGTTGCTTGCAATTCCTTAGCCATGCGCTCACTTTCTGCTATCAATAACTTCACACTTGAACTCATGGCTTCGGCATAAGCCTTCGTAGCATTGGCCAAGGTAGTTGGATGTCTTCACACATCTAACACAATCACCTGTTCTTCAAAGTTCACAAGTGATGCATGCTCATACGGGATGTGCACTATGCGTGCCTATACAACTCTGTGTTGTGACTCATCAAAGGCTATGTTGTACACATATGTTCTTGGATCATCCTCAAGGAGAACGGTCTCTCCTTGTTCACTTGGGACTTTCTCTAGTGTTAGAGCTGGTGAAGCCTGTGGGGTGACCTCAGTTGCTTTTGGCATAAGTCAGTGTCCTAATCCTATTCCGATTGTTCCATCTTCGCATCAATCTATTCATCCATTGGTTCATCCTGCTGAGCAAGTTCTTCTTCCTACAGCTGCTCAGTCTGTTCATCATTTGCTGATGGTGGATCTGATTCTTCAACGTGTATCGGTGCAATTTTCACTGTCTGAGCACCTTGCACTTTCTCGTGTTCATGTTCTTCCTCATGTCCCTATTACGCTTCCTTCTCTCTTCTACGCAACTCTTGTTCTTCTTTGAGCCTCTACTCTACTTCCTGCAACTTCCTCTTTGTCTCATACAGTATTTGCTTATCTCTCTTTTTCTGTGCTCCTCTCTTGTCACGTTGTCACCTCTTTGCTTCTATCTCCAAAGCTACTCTCTCAATAAGTGGATCTTCCTTAAACTTGTAGCTTTGCTTCGCCTCTACGCTTTTGGAAATCTTCCTCTTGCCTTCACCTTGCGCAAGTTTACTGCTCCTTGTGGTGTTGCTACCTTGAGTGTTTCTAGCCATTCTACTTCCATGTTGACTGGTTCATTGGGCCTAGAGGAGTTATAGAAATATCTCCAAGGGTCTTCCTCTAACCAATGACACACCCCATGGATCTAGGGATAGCACACTCTCATATAATGGTCCCTTCATAAGCCATGTCGAACTTAAACTTCTTGAATTCCTCAACCTCGACATCCACCTCTTTCAAACTCTGGATTGCGTACAACCCCATCTGTAGATGAATCATATGCCATGGTGCCTTCTTCTTCCTGTGCAGTCCAGCTGATAACCCTGACGAGATGTGGTATGAAACCTCCTGCATGACCAGCTTGTCTATGGCAAACTTCAACAACAAATGCGAAGCCTTCTCCGCGTTATACATCTGGATGAAGGTGTCATCGGGTGAGGTGTACCAATCTACGATGTTCCACAATGCCCCCATTGTTGCCAAGGACATGCAAGGAATATCTTGTTAAAAGATCATCATGTACAAAGGGGGAATGAAGTAGTCAAATAGTCTAGCCATGACTCCTTGGTAGTTGCACTCTGAGAGAAACTTGCAATATATGTTCACATCATTCTCTAAGGGTGTCCATGCCCAACCCATGCCAGGAAACTATTGACGAGCACAGATTGCATCGAGTAGGTAGGCAAACATGAACAATCTTTCTTGTCGATCCTTGGGCGGACTCCAGGCATTCAATACATGCACTTTCAACTGAAGAGCCAACATGTCGGACCAGTTGAAAGGCTTTCCTTCACTTACCAGTTGATCCAACATAACAAACAAACTCTATGGGAAGGTCTCCATACTCTCTTAGCCATATAGGCGACATGTAAAGACAACCAAGAGTTTGTAAGCCTTCCTGAGTGTCTTTGTCTTGTAAATATGGTTGGGTATCATCCTGAACTTTGGTGGCTCCCTTACCCAACACTTCAAGATGTCTTTCATGTTCGTGCTATTGTTGGGAGTGTAGAATGGTGCATCCATCATGTTCACCGGTTGCAGAAAACGATATATTTGTTGTAATCCTCCGCCGTGAAGGCAACAAACTCTACTCCACTGACACTACATGAAACCTTGTACAATCCTAACTTATGAATGTTGACATAGACCTGACGGTCCTCCAGATTCTCCTCAAAATTGACTGCGAATATAGTGTTGATATCTTGCCATGTGATATTGATGTCTTTCTCAATGAATAGATGTGTGTCTGCATAAACGAGCAAGCTCATAGACACATGTTCAACCACATCTCCAGTATTGCTTTCAAATGTGTCCTTTGATCCATCTCTCTTGCATGCCATGTTACATGTACTGCTGAGAAACTGCTCAACACCTGTTGTACCTAGAGACAACGAAGACACTCATGGCAAGCCAATGTCAACCGGAAAACATAAAGCAACTCGGGAATCAATCATGCATCAAACTGTGAGAGATTGTTGGCCAAGATTTCATAACACTAACTATGAGGGGCTAGGAGACTGTCAGCTGAAACTGTGCATTGTGCAGTACCAACTGCTAGCAACACCTTCGTCTGACTGGAACTACACACAGTGTGGTCCACAGAGGCTAACTGTGGCTTGGAATTGTGCAATGTGTAGTTTAGTCTAGTTGAAACTGTGCTTAGTGGGATAGACTGGGCATTGTCTCCCAAGATTGTGTAGAGCACAGCTGGGAGCCAGTGTAATTCCTGGAGGCAAGATAGAGCCTTGACTTCCGGGAATGCGCAGTGCATGCCAAGAGAAGCAAGATCTAGGCCAAGGCAGCCCAGATCTTCCCTAGTGCAATCTGAAAATGAGAATGACTCAATGGGTGGGCAAAGATGGTGCAGATCTAAGTGAATAGACATGCATGAAATCCAAGCAAGTGCAGAAATCAGTCAAACAAAAAAACAATGAAGCTCATGAGGAGAGTCATCACAAAGATGACTATTAGTGTAGAAACAGGGTTATGCATGCAACACTAAGGAAATGCAATGCAAAACTTGAAACAACACTTCTACAAGTTAAAATACATTGAAATGCCAGCAGTCATTCACTAAAATAAATAAAACAATACTCACACAAGCCAAGAAATAAAAAGCGGCAAAAGACATGAAAAGAAAAACTTACCCGGAAAAGTTGTGTCGATTGTGCCAAAGGTTTCTAGATGCCCTAGGAATGCTAGAGCTCCAAGATCTAATGTGAAGAATGAGCTATGGTGTGTCCATTAAATCTATTTGTTAGATTTAGGGTTTATGATGTGCATGCCACAAATCTAGAGAAAAGCGACACTTGGCGGGAATTTTCTCAATGAACCTTGCATGTAACTCCTTGTTGCTAAAAATAGATCCCTAAAATCTAGGGATGTTTTTTCAATTTATTTTATTTTTTATTTTTTGGGTACAATTTTCCATGCATGAAAGGAAAGATTGCATTGTTCTTGAGGGAACTAGGCAACCTATTGGCACATGCAACAAACATCCACTGAAGGGAAGCTTCTCTACTATTTCTAGGCTGAGTGGCTCTGGCTGTCTCACAAGTTCTTCGTAATTTCCTAGAGCAAGGTTGGTTACCTGTTGGTTTAGCGCAGTTTTGAGCTTCAACTCACTGCCCGATTAGTCCGCACAATTTTCCAGAGCAAGGTTGGGCTGCCTGCTCTACGCAATTTTTGGGAGCAAGGTTGTTGGCCTATTCTGTGCATTTCTGAGTGCAAGGTAGTTGTTGGGCTATTTTGTGCAATTTCTGAGTGCAAGGCAGTTGCTAAGATTTCGAGGAGGGAGGCTCCAAAATGAAGCAAAGGAAAAATTTTGGAGGTTGGTTGTAGCCGCTACAACAGGACTTAAAATTGAAAAACTTGAATTTTTGAAATTGAATTTCTGGCTCCAAAATTAGTCAAGTCATCCTAGGTAGAAGAGACACCCATTCGATCAAGAAGGTCACTATATAAAGACAATTCATCCTCCTCCTCAAGGCAACAATTTGATCTCTCTCAAGCAAGAATCCTCTAGGCATCCAAGCGAAGGACAAGGAAGAAAAAGAAGGATGAACTCATCTTTCTCTCTCTCTCTAGCTTGCGTGTGTGGAGGATCTCTCCCTCTGTCTAGATAGCGCATGTGGAGGATCTCTCTCTATCCATCTCACAAGTTTTTGGGTTGTTACAGTTGCAGGGATGAAATTTTTTGGGAAGTTGCAGAACCAAAATTCTAGGTTTCTTAGCATTTACTGGGAGGCTTAATTTCGGCCTAGGGCAGAACAAGAAGGCCAAGTTACTGGAGAAAATTTGAGGCTTTATTTGGAGGGTGTTGACTAGTTTTGACCATATATTTGTTGAAGTTCAACTTTGACCTAGTTGTTGACTAGAAGTCTAGGTGTGTATCTTGTTGAAAAGAATAATTTATCTATTGAAAAGGTTGTTAGGTTTTTTCCACCAACTAGGTTTTCCCAAGATAAATCTTGTTGAATTTTGTAACTATGTTCGGTCTTCATAATGTATATTTGGCCCTTGTTGTATTTATATTAATTATTGTAAAGCATATTTAATGTCAAAAGAAAATTATATTTTGAGTCAAGTCCCACTTTGACTTTTAAAATAAATAAAAAATTGAAATTTTGAAATTGAAATTTTTGGTCCAATTTTGTCAAGTCGACCTCCCTCCAATTCAAGTCAGCCCAAGTAGGGACATGCCCCTTTGACCTGGGAAGAAAATTATATAAATGCAGCTCGACCTCCTTCTCATGGCTCCAATTTTGTTATATGAAAAACTCTTTTCTGCAAACATAAGTGAATTCCCTAGATCTAGTGATGTTATCTAGAAACGATAGAAACAAAACACTTGTGTTTTCCTTAGAGAGATTATAATATGGAGGAAAGACTTACCTTGGGTCCAACTCAAGTTCTCCTCTTCTCCTTACTTGTGAACTTTAATTCCAACTCCAAATAATGTAAATGGAACTGACGAAACAATTATGACAAGCACGAGAACTACAAGATACACATAACATAGACTAATATCTATAATCAGTGAGTCAAGAATGCTTTGATAAACATACACATAAAATAGACTCAAGTATAGGGAAAAAAATGTTTTTGTATTAATTAAACGTATGAGAATATTACAACTCTTTTGCAGTTCTTGAGAATGTAGATGTCTCCCACCAAACTTGTCCTTCCTTAGCCATAAAGAAATATTTCAATCTCAAATCAAGGATGGTAATGGATCCTTAGGTAAAAAAAAGTAGCATCAAGGCATAGCTAAGAGTCTCAAAAAGCCAACCCAGACTCTATGGGAGGTAGTGAATTTATAGGGTAAATAGGGTAGTTTGGGTTTTACCAATCTATGACTTAGATCCACATATGAGAGATTCATATAAGCTCTAAAGATAAGAGATAAGACCTCTAGGATAGGATTTTGAGATATCAATCAATAGTAAATGGTTAAAACCACTTTAGAATCTTTTGGAAAGAGAAATTTGAAATTATTTTTTATTTTTCTTGAGATTATAAAAACATTGCACTTGTAGCAAAGGCAACCTACACTGGTCAGTGCAGTTACTAAGTTATGCAACATGAAACATTATAGGTTTCATAGAAGATGGGTGATATGGGCCCAAAAATGAGTTTTTAAGCTAAAAAACCCAAAAATCTTGGAACCTTTGGAGAGATAATGCTTAAGTTTTTGCAAAGGGATGCTTGCAAGGTGTCAAGGATCTTAAATGTTTTGGTTTCCAGGCCATATGAAAAAATGAACTGTAACATATTTCCCCCTAAAGTAAAAAGTCAGAAGTAGTGGCTGAGGACTGAAGTTGTTTACTTTGTGACAAGTCCAAATCAAGAAAAGGTTGGTTGAGATCATCATCTATTATAATACATAATCATCATGATATCATCATTGAGGTAGGGATACCCATACTCAGTCTATAAGCCAATACATGTACAATGATCAAAGTCTCGTCCATTGATGACAGATAGGGAACCCATACTTTGATGAATTTCTAAATGAGCATAGCCATCATACCTTGTGATCTTGTATGAAACCTGAAATCACAACCCGTATGGACGAAACTAGATCCGGGATTGTCCACCTCGTCAATCAATAGTATGAGTATAACCATGTGAATAAATGAGTTGGTGTCGAACATGGTAGACACCATATGATTATTGAATAATGTTGTAAGTTGTTAACAGATGTGAGAGGAACCACTGATAATGATAATGGATCTCAAGGTACTACAATACAATCCATTTAGTGTGAATGAATGAGTTGAAGTCGAACACCTCACAGAATCTTATGGTCGAAGGCCAATGATGAGAACCTGTCATCGAAAGTGAGGAAACTTTCCATTGAGGTATGCAAGCTCCAAGGCACTAAAGGGAGTTTCTAATTTAACTTCCTAGATAATGTGTTGATGTCGACAAGAAGTGATCTGTCATGGGACGACCTTGATGTATGTTGTTTTTCCACGATACTGGTGTATAGGATAGAATCTTAAATAATTGACACTACCAAACCAAGTATCATAACAAGCCTACTTTGCACAACAGAATATAAAGAACAACAAATCTAGTAGTGAACAAAATATACACAATTTTGTGCAACCCAACTTCATTATATTAATCAACCTAAATAATACAATAGTCTAGGGCTCCTGTACCATGGATAATGGCCCACATACATCCATTGATACAAGATACAAAACTTAGGCTTGGTGTCAATCCATCAAAAACCAATCTACCCTCAACAAGATTCTCTGACCATATGGATGTAACATGCTCTCTCAGCTCCTCTCCTTCATACCTTGTATGTTCCCAGTGCTTTAGCTCCCGATCTGCTGCACTACCTCTATCAATGATTCAATTCAATCTGGTCACTAAACCATGGCTCAACAATCTTCTCTCTTTTTAATCTCTCTTCAATCAACGCATCAACACATCGAGACTCCTATTGAATTGTTCACAACTCCATTTGTGAACAACTCACAACTTCCCACTATTGCTCCTCATCTACTCAAGGACTTCATCCCACTATAATATCCATGCGTTTCTCCAATGAAGACTAACATAGGGCATAGAGGGCTGACACCTATCAAGAAGTCCATCTCCCACAATAAACACGGGGTAGGAGGACTACCCATATTCTGTTGTAGATGTCCTTCTCCACAAGAAAAGTCTAGGGTAGCACAAACTGCTCCTAGTTGATCAAATGCTTGAGCTCAATAATTTCCACTCTACCAACCACCTAAGTCCATCAAGATGGTGCACATCAGGCTCTAACTTGGGCACTATCACATTTCCCTCCAACAGACCATAAATGCCCAACCCACTATCCACTCTTGCTCCACTCTCACGCTGCCCTCCAACAGACCATGAGTGGCCAATCCTCATTGTAGCATCTACACATTGGCTAGGGTATCCTCATACTAGGATCACCCTTCCTATTGGCTACTAACAGACTCCTCCAATCTATCCTCTTCTAGGACTACATCCACTTGGAATAAACATCAATAAGAAGAGGCAACATACCTTGTTTCTTCTCTTCTTGTCCTTGGCATATGTAGACATTCATTGAGTATTGACTTATCTAGCTATGGCATACAACAACCCTAATTCAATTTTGCACATACTCCAACAAACCTGCTCTTCTCCTCTGAAATCCATGTGTTGACTCTTCTACTATTGCAACCTATTGTGAGGGTGCCTCCTAGGCCTCTCAACCCTCTCCTAAAGGAGACACAACCTCTGCAATATTTTCAGATCCCTGTGACCCTATTTCAGAGACATATCAACCCTTAAATTTGTACCCAACCAACCTTCCTTCACCTCCAAAATATCTACATCTCCTTTCTTGATATCTCCCCTTCCTCGTTGCTACAAATGCCATACTAAGTTGTTGTTCTAGCCACCTTTTAATTGCAGACCAACCCTAATCTAGGGTGTGATCCTACCTGTAGCTTGATTTAGGATTGTGGCTCCCATTCTAACGAGAAAACAAGCTCAACACATGCCTAGAATGACCCTCAATTCTAGGGGTTGAATCATGCTCTTGATTTGGACCTATAATAGATAAAATTACCCACACAATCTGCCCATCAATGACCTCAAGGCTTTTTTTTGTCCTACTGCAACATCTCGGCCTTTGTGTGGATGAAAACTCACCCTAAACAATCCTCAAAACCCATGCCAATGTCCTCCTTGAACTCAGTTGCCTCAGAGTTGTGTTGTATTTCAGAGATGAGCCTTGATGTGATGCTCCTTAGATGGGAAATGACCTCACATAAGCCCTCTATTTATATATTCTTCTAGGGAAATGTATAGCCCAACAAAGGGTCACCTCATGTCAAGGCTGACTTGACTTCTCTAGACCATTTTTCCAGACTTAACTTCAAAAATTCATATATCCACATAGACAACTCATAATTCGATGATTTTCACTGTGTTGAATTTGTTTCAATGTCCTCTATCATCTCCATCCATCACGAGTCCAATTATATCCATGCTTTTGGCCCCAACATTAATGGGTACAAAATCCCAAGCTTGGGTTTCAAGCCCACAAAAGACTTTTTTGTGCCAACTCCTCCACAGCGCTCAAGCCTAGGGTTTGGAGTACCTCCCAAGCTACAAATATCAACACTCCCTCTTAGCGAGGGAGATACTTCAAACACTAGGAAGTCTCCATCATCATTAGTGACACTAGCCCAGCGGGTGTCCATCACTACAACATACTTTGTAGAATAAACCCTGCAATCTTAGTAGTGTCTCTACCTCATTATATCTGAACCTGAAGATCTGAAATATCCATAGGGTTGCTCCTTCTAAGGCTAGACTCCCTTTGAACCTACATTATCTCCACTGGCTCAGTCCTACAATCCTACTAGATCAAATACCACACGTTCAAATCCCTCCAATCTCAAATATGCAACATCACGATCCGATGAAGACTCTAGCCTGTTAATCTATAGTCCATCACATGAATCAATTTTGATCATCCTGATCTCATCCATGCCAAATCAATCCTCGATTTGTCCTGTCATGCGGAAAGAGTTATTTTTGCTGACAAAACTAACCTCCCTAGGAGTCTAAGACTCTCTAGTGACAAATAAGACAATTAAGAGCAATCCTTCTCTAAACATACATTATTCTATGAGAAACCAAGTGTTTTTCGATCCT
>APFE030344775.1:0-11270 GCA_000404065.3 Pinus taeda | reverse complement strand
TTGGTTGTTCTTTTTTCGACAATGTGGGCAGAAGATGGCCAAATTTTGTTCTTCTAAATCTTGTTTTTATTTAGCCTATAGGACATCTAGCTGTCTTGTAAGAGTGCCCAGGATGTCCATCTTAAAATCTTCGAGGAAGTTACTGATCTCCATCCATGTTACACCTCCACTATGTCATTTGCTTCCTCTGCTAATGGGATCTCGGCTTCCTGCTCTTGTGCATGTGCTTCCATGTGAACACCTGGTACACAAACAAATAATTTCATCATAAGCTTCTTGAGAAATATCTCCTTCTCCCATTAAGTTTAGAGTTTCTTCCCATTCTTCTTTCATTCCTTTAATTAAGATAGCTCTTAGGACTTCTTTTGGTAAGGTAGTGTGTGGAGACCTCTGAAAATTATAATTAAATCATTCTACATATTCTTCTAGTGTTTCATTTTATTTTGCAGTCATCTTGAAAATATCCTCTTTCATTTCCCTAGTTTTACAAAAGTCCTGGTATCTTTTGAGGAAGGAGGTTTTCATTTTGTCCAAAGAGTTGATAGTTCGCCCACCTAGATCCATAAACCATCTTAGAGCTGCCCCATTTAGAGTGGAAGGGAAGAGTTTTAGCTTTTGGGGGTCAGTGGTATAGTCATACCCTCTACAGAGGACATCAAAATCAAACAGGAAAGAATCAGGATCCTTTTTTATCATCCCATGGAAGTTTGGATGCTCTGTAGAGGAATAGCCTTCATAGGAGCATTGGCCACCTGGTTGACTATGGGGTACTCCAATGTCGAGGTTTGACCTTGGGATGGCTGATCTTCCATTTGATCAAAGATATTCCAATAATATTTGGGGATTTCAAGGGGTGCTTCTGGAGTAAGCAGAGAGTTAGCAACCCGAGCTATATTTACAACACTACCTAGGTCTGGGATCTCACAAGATCCTTGTTTAGACAACTGTGGTTCTGCTTTAGGAGCCCCACTAGTTTCTCCTTTTCCTTCTCTTAAGTTATAATATTTTCCCTCTTGTAGAGGATCATAGTGTAAACTTATTGTAGCTTGAAGACTTTGTTTCGGTCCTCCTACTTGGCTTTGAATCTCAGCGTAAGCTGCAGATGGTGAGACTGATGCTTGAGGGATAAAAATAGAAATTTTTCCAGGTATAGCCTAGAATCCTATTGATTCTTGAGACTCATCAATCTTACAATTTTGTCTATAAAGGTCATTCTCCTAAGGTTCACCAATCCTTTGAGTTTTGTGGGTTTTGGTGGAGGGTTCTACTCTTTTTCTATTTTTCTATTTCTAGCGATTCATAAAAATAAATCCCTATTTAACCTCTAAGGTTTTGTTGTAAAACGGCCAGGTAAGCAAGCACTTTACTTGCTAAGTACACAGGTTCTTACATTCCATTTTTAAAACATAATTCTTTCACAACAAAAGATAAAAACAATCACTTGAAACACTCTCCCTGGCAACTATGCCAAAATGTTAGCTCACTAAGATGTCTTTTTATAGGCAATCTCAATCCCTACATTAGTTTTCAACCTCATGTAAGTATTTTTATCTCAAGAGTGTCAATACAGTATATGCAGTGAATCTAGAGGTTATCTAATGATGAATCATTACAATCACTAATGGCTAATTCTTCAATTAAATTCACACAATTCTGGAAAGAACTATCTATGGAATAAATACTCTTAACACACTATGCATTTCTATTCAAATTGCTCTAAAATCAATTGAAATTGAATACAAATAAGAATCACACTTAGTATTTCTAGCTTACTCAATCAAGGAAAGAAACTATAACTATTGAACAACACTGTTAATCTATAGCAACCCAAGTTAATTTGCAATTCTCAATTGAACAACAAGAATAATTGAACAACAATTGATAATTGAACAACAATCAACAATTGAATGGAAATCGATACTTGAAAAAAAATCAACAATTGAACGGAAATCGATACTTGAGCAACAAACATCAATTGAACCGCAAATAGTGATAAAGGATTTCCAAATGGAAAATGATCTATGTTGAAACCTGTATATGTTAATCTGTCTTATCTCCAATATCTATGATAACATCGATTCAAAATGAACAATAATTTGCTATTAACACTAATTCACTCATTCAATCAAAGCGCTACTAAAGTACGTCACATGGCTTCACTCTAAATCTGATTGAATGACAGTTTGAATCAATATCACAAAACTTTGTGATAAATGAAGTAACCAATGACTGAACATTAAATCAATAGCAAAGAGTAAATATAAAAACTATAACACAAGGGAGAAATAGAACTTCTTGTGACTAGGCCCAGAGTTGCCAGAAGTCTCTGCATAATAAGAACTCAGAATATGAAGATGTATCAAACGCAACCTTCTTTCATTAATTGCATGTAATAGCTTATAGAGTCACTGATATAACAACATATATGTTTTCAAAAAGAATAATTACAGATTATCAAAGTCTGAACTATCTCTAATTTCCTTTCGGCACTATATATAACATAAAAGAGTAACTGGATAAAAGTGAGTCCTCAGGATCAGGGGATCTTAAGGATTTCGCAATACATAATCTGATCATGTGATAAAATAACATTGTTAGAGATGATATCCCACTTCCTTGTCTGCCCAAGACGTTGTAGCTTTTGTCTTTTATGGCCTCATGTTGTTCTGTCAACTTAATGACTTTTTCCCAGTCTACATCTCTGCACACTAAGATAGCAAAAAATCAGTTTCTTGTAATATATTTGCCTATTCTATCACCAAATGCTTTCATCAAACTTTAGCCGATATTTTCCTAATTTAAATCTATAAATAGAGATAACCGTATAAGGATGAATTGTAAATGAAGCATTTTACGAAGATAAATCATACCTTTTTCCTATCCCAAAACCTACTATCTGCCTCAATGAATTTTCCAACTAGTAGGTCTACCTAGGTGCCTTAAAGGAGGTTTTCACCTAGGATCTTTTGTTTTTCTCATTTTTCTCTTTTTTCCCAACCCATTGACCACCTCATGGAGGTTTTCAATCAATGAGACAATCTCAGGCGCCTCAAAGGAGGTGTTCACTTGAGATTTTATTTTTTCTCTTATTTTCCATTTTTTTAATATTTTTTTACCCTACTCTACTTGAAAAACAAAATCTCTTTCAAGTATAAGAATACTTCCATTGGAGCGATCTTCACATCAATATGAAAGATAAACTGATGTGTAGGCGTGAAATGTATTCTTTGACATGTACCTAAATATGAGAGACCAACTTCTTTGACTAAGATGAGATCAAGAATTTTTGAAGAAGAGTGTGTGGTTGTAAATTACTGATTGTCTAGAGCCATATTTCAATATAGTTTTGATGCCCCTGGACCACTTGCTGATTTGGATCATCTTCGATGTCTTTTTCTTCCATGAAATTCAGATCTTCTTCTTTTTGCTGATTATTCTCTTGAACACATAAAGGATCTAATGGTGAACATGAGGGAACTTTCTCAATCTCTGATTATGATGTCTGCCCTTCATCAAGTGCATCCCATGATCATTTGGCCTTCTCGTTTGAATCTTCTTCTAGATGTGGTTCCTTCAATGGCATCAATATAATCTCTTTTTTCAATACCTTTTGTGATCTAAGATGAATACAATTTAGATCAAGGGGAGATGTTTGGAAGTGTTCTGCCTCAGCATTATAAGTGGGTTGAGGTACTTACTTGTGTGGGTTCGAAAATGGTGGTACAGGTAGTTGAGTGGGAGTGGTTTTTGAGATGGATGTGGTTGGGGTTGTGGTTGTGGTGGAGGCGGATGGTAGGGATAACATGGAGTTGGGTATGGAGGACATTGAGGATATTTATGAGCCTAGGTATTACAACAAGAATGCTACAACTCCCAGGGCTACCAACTTTATTTATCAACCCGAGGTTCGTTCAAACTTGGAGGTGACAATGCTATATGCACAAGTAGAAGTGAAGGTCCTGCTTGTTGTCATTGTTTATCTGGAAAGAGACCCCAGAGGTTCTAAGCCAGACCTCTATAGGGTTAGAAGAAGCTTAATTATTTGATGGAAGAAGAGAAAACCTATTCTAAGAGAGAGCTACTCTACTACAGTAATGAAGAAAATAGCATATAATGCTAAATCACACCATAACCTAACTGACCAACTAAACAACTATGCTAAGAAAAATTGCTAAAATAATCACTAACCTAGGGCTGCTATATAAGTTGCAGAGGTAAATAGAATTAAACTATACTAAGGTGTAAGTGAATAAAATTAAGCTAAATTGGTTTTCAAGCAAAAGAGAAATTGAAGGTCAAAATAAATGAAAGGAGGATGTAAGGACGTAGTAGCACATAGGGACTGTTGGATCGATCAACAAACAGAAGATGAACAACATAGATATTATCACTAAGGCTTAGGTGACTAGATGGATGAATAGGGTGAACACACAGAATGAATGGTTGTGGTATTATTGCGGAGGTTAAGTGGATAGATGGATGAACCAGACGAACAAAAAGGATGAATGATGGAGATCTTATCGCGAAGGCTTAAGTGACTAGATTGATGAACAAGGTGAACGCATAGGATGAACAACTGAGGTCATATCATGGAGGTTAAGTCAAGAGATGGACGGATAGGGTAATGAAGCAATGAACCTTAGAGATCGTATCACGGGAAAAATAAATGTGTGGAAACAATGGAGTAGGTTTCTAAGGTAGTAGGTAGTTTCTCACACAGCCTCAAGGCTGTAAGCAGAATTCTAAAATTTTACGTGATTAGCCTTACTGCGCGACACGTAGCAAGAGAAAACCACTTTTATCACATGCTCTTGGGTGGATAACGATTGTGCAATAATCCACGTGAGATTGCACGATAGCCATTGGATCAGGCGGGGCTGATCAACAGTGGAGATCGACCAAGCTAGTTGATGATCGGGTGACGCGATAGCCGTCGTATCAAGCAAGATAGATTGACAGTAGGGGTATAAAGTGTATAAAGTGTTGATGTGACATGATAGCCATCGGATTAGGTGAGGTAGATCGATGGTGGGGGTTTAAAGCGCATAAAGTGTTGAGGTGACGCGAAAGGCATTGGATCAAGAGACAGATTGATGGTGGAGATTAAAGCACATAAAGTAAGTGGAATACTTCATGCGAGGTAGTAGTTGGAGAAAATAATGAATCAAATGGTGCTTGTGAAGGTTTTTTTTGGATCAGAGGATGATGAAGTGATGCATGAAGAACGTGCCGAAGGTGGTTTCAAAGGAAACCAACAGAGAAACTAGTGAGGGTGAACAAATAACTGCGTCGAACAACAAACTTCATAGTTCATGTGAGAACCAAAAACCTATGTTTTTGGGGTTGTTGAAGGGTCTCTTCCTCAAGTCATGGTCCTAAAGGGATGAGGTGAGGCTGAGACACCTGTGGACAACCTTATGGTGATCCTTTTCGTTTATTTAAATTGCTAATTAAAAAAAATGCAAATGGAAGTAAACTTAAAGCAAATGAAGCTACTAAAGCAAATGAACAGAAACAGGAAACTATTTAAATAAATGAAAAGAACCAGAAATCTATGCTATCCTACATGTATAATAAGGAGGAGCTTTGGATGCTTAGGTCGAGCCCTAACCCAAGAGCTTTAGCCCTCTGAGTTAACTCAGAGCTGGCTTAAAATAGAACTCATTCTCATTATGAAAACCATGGATTATTGGACAAACTGTCACAAGTCTTGTAGCTTAGAAATAAAGTAGAGTTTTAAAATGAAAGTATAAATCCTAGTGAGTTCCTAAGCCTCTCTATTTATACATCTGAAGTATCCAACAAATTCCTTCCAATTAGGGAGGCTTGGCTCCAAACTCAAGAAAAACTGGTTTTTGTCCCTTTCACTTTCTTCATTGTCTTCTAGTCTTCAAAGTGATGGTTGTTTGCACTCCGAGCTGATGGAGGAATATTTGAATGGAAGGGTAGTAAATGAGGAGGATTTACCTCCTATAATTACTCTCCCTTGTCCCATTCAAGTTTTGACCAAGGTATTTTCCATAGTTCCTTTCTTTTATCCTTTATGCTTGAATTTTTCCTTGCTTGTATCATTTATTTCTACATTATATGCACATTAGACCACAAAGAAAAATATCCAACTCTAACTCATCTCATAAACAAAATATAATCAAAAGTATGCAATAAGGTGTGAGAATAGTTGGTTTGAATAAGCTAGGAGGTGAATTAAGGCCAATTAAGGACCATTAATTACCCAATGATGAGGCTCATCATCACCCCCCTGCTGAAAGTGTTGCTCATCCTCTCAGCAACTTAGTCAATGTCCATGTCCTTCATGGCTCTGGTAGCCTCTCTGACATCCCTTGCTTCTGTTGTGGTCTCTTCTTCTTGTTTATATAAGCTTGCTTTCCTTTCTACTTCTTCTCACTACCTCTTTTCCTCTTCTTCTTTTCTCCCTTCTAGCATCCCTAGGAGTAGTGATGGATTGAGTTTTAGGCCTATCCAATTGGACTTCAACCTTTGCATTGATTTCTTATACATAGGTGTCCTTTCGAGTGCCTCTCTCAACCTTTGAGGGGAGTTATATTCTATGATCTTCAAGCTGTGTGATAGTGTTTTCCATCTCCTTTAGAAGGCATGTATATTATCATCTCTTAGCAGCCTAAACATATCCTCAAAATGTGAAATTGCTTGCTCTTGGGTAGCAAGATATCTAGGTGCCAGCTGAGGATCATTTGTAATTAGATTATGGGTGCTGATTAGGGCCATGGAATTTGGTTGTTCAGATTTGACGAGAAAAAGGTTCATTTTTCTCTCTGGTCAATATTCTTTTCATCTCTTTAGAGCTTAACTTCTCATGGTTCATCGATGATGCCAAAGCCATTAATTGTAGATCTCCTAGCTCTGCATTAGGATCCCAAATATTCATGTCTGTGAAGGCCATGTTGTGCAAGTAAAACTCAACCATTTTGGCACTATCCTCTAGTGCACTTTGATCACAAAGATCAATAAATTGCTTGCATCCCTGAAATGGCATGATGCCCATTTGTGCTAGTGTTTTAATCTAAAATTGCAGCCATTGTTCTCAGAGGTAAAGAGCATAGGATTTAGCTGGAATCCTACACTGGATGGCCTTTTGCTATTTTTTCTCCTCTATTTCAATGCCTTCTTCTACTTGCTATTTTTTCATCCTCCTCCTTCTCTTATGCTTCATCATGTTCCTCTGTATTATTATCTTCTTCATCCATCTCATCCCCATCTAGCTCTGTATCTTCTTCTTCTTGTTTTGCCTCCTCCTTACTGACAGAAGGACTAACATCATAGGTGAGGGTTTTGATGTCATCCCCTATTGGTAAGTCTCTGAAGATTGACCATGTTATAGGGATCCTGAGGTTTTGGAGGGCATTATTAATGAGGATTCTGATCAAACCGTGGTGAGCCAACTGTTGGGAATTCGCTTCCTTTACTTTGCTGCTGGATTATATTAGTGATTGCATCAAGAAATAGGGTATGTTGAGTCTTTGGTGAACTGATGTTTCTACCCCAAGTCTTAATTCTTCAAGCATTCTCAAATGGTTGCCATAACAATACTATATCTATGGACTCTTGCATTCTCTTTTGACATATTAAAGAATTTCCTTTTTGCCTCCTTTTCACTTATAAACCAACTACCTCTTAACCTTTACAAATTTTGATCAAATGATGCATATGAGTAAGTGAGTGGGATACTTACCTATGGTATTGATTCCATGCTACAGTTGTCAAAGATCAGAGGTGTTGCGTTGTCTATTTGTTGCATGGTCATTATTCTTCCTCCTCTGCTATCTGCTAATGGTTTCTTGGCTTTTGGAGGTGTCTGTGACTCGAGATTTAATGTTGCTACTACTGTAGAGCTCTTGGATTACCACTTGGAAATGTTTGTTGTCCGCCTTAGAATTTCTTGATCATGTTGCTCGCTGGTGCTGTGAGGATGTTGCAATGAATGGACAGAGGTAGTAGGAGTGTGTGTGGATGCAAGGATGATGGTAATGAATGAGGTTATTGGTTAGATCATGTCTATTATGAATTTTGGGGACCTAACCAATCTACCATTCACGGGATCCTGTAGAAAACACAATATTTACCTGAATTGAAGCAATGAAGTGAAAAACAAGGGAATTGATGGAGGGATGCATGGTAAGGAGTGGAGGAGATGAATATATGTGAGGCAAGGTTCTCTTTGGATCTTCTCTTTGCTGATTGATTGTCTTTCTCACCCACCTGCAAATAACATTTATGTTTTTGTTTTCCCTTTTATTATATATATATATATATCTATATATATATAACATGTAGAAATTTTGAATAATATTACACATATTCACAGAGATTATCCTGATTATACACTATTGCAGAATACATGCATAATACATAACCTCATTTACGTTGATCATCAATTTACAAAAGCAGAAATAATAACATGCACACATAGAAGCATCAATCACACATATCAACACAGTATTTTCCCGGGGAAATCATCTCGCTAAAAACCCCAACTATCTATATATTATATTGATTGAGAACATGTACCAAACATAGTACAATACTCTTCACAAGTATGCAACACTATCTCCACCTGTTACACACAATACAACTCAGATCTGATCTCCAAATCTATTCCACTGCTTGCCTTCCTCCACTGCTCAATACCTGCAGAAGAATGGATGAGAATGGTTGAACCAAACTCGTATTTACCTCAAAAGAATCACTCACACTGGGAATCACGTGAGAAAAGGCTATAATCACTTGGTATTGGCCAATTCTCATTGGCATAACTCAATCCCATTGATTGTGCAAATCCTCATGCACAACTATAGTCGCAACTGATAGCAATCTGATCCTCTAACCTGTCCCTGCTGAACTGAACATGCACTGACATGCAACTGAGTTAACTGATGTATTCTTTAGTTGCATTATGAGTTAATAATTAGTTTAAAAACTCATCATTAGTCTATTTGCAGTTAGACTAATTAAAACTAGTTTAACCAAGTCAAACTGAACACAACTCTATCAACTCCACCAAACTCAACTGATTGAGTTCTAACTAAAGTCATGCATGCAACAACTCAACTGACCCACAAAGAAAACGTATTTCCTTCTGACAGCTGCATGTGCCATATCTGTAGCTCAAACTGAAGTGCTCCAAGAGAATAAGATAAAGTTTATAGTCTAAATATTATTATAAGCTAATAATATTTGACTACTCTATAATTAGACTTGAGAGTGTCACCGCTGTTGTCTAAAAATAGAAGTCCATCTAGTTTTGCCAACTTGACCAATCATCCATAAACAACATCTTGCAACTCATAGACATGATCCATATGTCTAAAAATAGACATAGTCTAAGAATAGATTTTGCGCCATAATTTGCCTACGGGCCCACTTAGTGAAGGCGACTCTTTTCACTAAGCTCCGTCATCTTGTTGCAATCTCAACACTCCCTCTCGACAAGATATGGATTATCAGTAACCCCTATCCCACCTCAGTGGTATTCAAATTTCCTCCTAGTGAGAGCCTTCATCAGAATATCAGCATCCTGATCCTTCGTTGGAATGTATGAAAGTAACATGATTCTTCGCTGCACACAATTTCTGATATGATAGTACCTGATGTCATCCGTTGAGCTCCTTGCCCAATCTGCATCCTCTTGTCTATACCAAGATCCATATCCTGATGTGCCTCTCAAATAACGTAATACATGCTTTCCCACCTTCCAAAAGAGCTTGGTAGGCTTAACCATAGCTTGTAAAAGTTGGATAGCTACATAGCATATATCGGGTCGTGTATTGACCAAATACATCAGCGACCCCACCAACTGTTGATAAACAATGGCATCCACTTCTTCTCCCGAAGTGGCATCCTCCTTCCTCCAACCTCTAGGAAGAGGAGTATCAACAGGCTTGCAGCCATGCATGTTGAACTTCTCTAGTATCTCCTGAGCATACTTACGCTGAGAAACAAACAGTCCACCATTGCGCTGCCATATTTCCAATCCTAGAAAATAGTGAAGGAGGCCCAAGTCCTTCATCTCAAACTCCTTAGCAAGATCATCCTTGCATGAAAGTATCAACAAATCATCACCCGTTAGAATCAAATCATCTACATACAGTACAATGATAAGCAACTTACCCTCCACCACAATTTGGTATAGGTTAGGATCCGTCTCGCTCTTGGAGAATCCAAGTCCCATGAAATAGTTGTCTATCCATGTGTACCAAGCATGTGGTGCTTGCTTCAACCCATACAGTGCTCTCTTGAGCCTCCACACATGCGAATCACTATTGAAGACCTCAAAGCCTTCGACCTGCTCAATGTACACCTCCTCCTCAATGACTCCGTTGAGGAACGCAGTCTTCACATCCATATAATGAATGTGCCATCCCATCTGTGCTGAGAGAGCAAGAATCGGCCTTATGGAAGAATACCTTGCGACAGGTGCAAAGGTCTCCCCATAATCGATCCCCTCTATCTATGAAAAGCCTCGGGCAACAAATATTGCCTTGTACTTCTCCACATTCCCTTCAGCTGCCTTCTTAACTTTGTAGATCCATCTCGAACCCACCACTGGTTTCCCTTCTAGTCTAGGAATAATCTTCCATGCACTGTTTCTGATAATAGAATCATACTCTTCCACCATGGCATCTACCCATGCGAGATCCTCCACAGCTTCCTCGAAAGAGGGTGGCTCAGTCACAACACACTTGCTCATAACAACCATGTATCCAGTGTACTGATCAGGTGACTGTCTCTATCTACGTTGGGTTGTAGGTGGTCCTACAACTTTGTCTGCATCTTGAGCCAGTCGCGCAGCTTCTGTCAAGCGTTTTCACCGTCTGATGGTTGGCGCTGCTTGAGTGGTCTCTTCCGCTCCATGAACCTCATCCTGTGGCTGATCCACATTCTGAAGCTCATCCTTAGGAACTAATAGCTCCTCATCTGCATGCAACTGTAGCTCCCTCTCAAGTGAACACTTCATGGCTTTCTCCTCCTGAAATTTTATATCCTGTCGCACAACAGTTTTACCACTGTCTATCAAATACACATGATAGTTGTGGGGTGTATCAGTGTACCCCACAAATATCCCAACCTCAGCGGTCGGCTCCAACTTCTTCCTGACATCCTTTGTCACATGCATGTAAACATTAGCACCAAAAATCCTCAAATGAGAAAGATCAGGCTTCTTACCAGAATAAGCCTCCTCGGGTGTACTCATGCCAAGTATCTTATGAGGACAATGGTTCTGCACATAAACT
>APFE030344768.1:0-15916 GCA_000404065.3 Pinus taeda | reverse complement strand
TTTCAGATGAAGTGCATGTGTAGTTCAATGTGTTTGCTGCGCTGATGTTGCGCTATATCTTTGCATAGTTGAATGGCACTTTGATTATCACACTAAAGTGTAGTCGGTCGCTACTGCTGAAAACCAAACATTGATAGGATATGACAAAGCCACAGGGCTTCCTTACTAGCTTCAATGGCGCCACGATACTCTTCTTTTGCCGAAGAAAGAGAAATCACACTTTGTTTCTTGCAAGCCCATGTAATAGGTCCAGAACCAAGAGTGAAGACATAACCTGCAATAGACTTCCGATCATCAGGCTCACTAGCCCAATCTGAATCAGTGAAACCAACCAATAGAGGAGATGCTTTTGCACTGTAATGAATCCCAAACTGAACTGTACCTCAAACATAACGAAATATTCTTTTAACTGCTTTCCAATGACTTTCATGTGGTTTGTGCATAAACTGAGCAATAAGGCCAACAACAAAGGAAAGGTCAAGACAGGTATGGGTCAGATACAAAAGTTTTCCAACAAGTTGACTGTATAAGGTAGCATCAATTTCAGGGGAAGTACAAGTGACTGAATGTTTGACTCCAGATTGAAACGGAGAAGGGGTTGGCTTAAAGTCTTCCTTGTGAAAGTGGCGTAGAAGATCACATGTATACTTGGACTGGGAAAGGGAAATGCCTTCTTTGGATTGCAAGACTTGAAGACCAAGAAAATAATGCAAGTGTCGTAAGTTTGTCATTTCAAATTGCTTTTTAAGGCTAGACTTCACATGGTTTATAAGGTTGGGATTGCTACTAGTAAGGATAAGATCAACAACATAAAGAACAAGAATGATAAGGGACTTACCCACTTTCTTGGTGTAGACAATATTGCCAGAATGACACCTAGAAAAGCCAGTACCTGAAAGAAAGCTATCCATTTTGGCATACCAAGCCTGAGGGGCTTGCTTGATATCGTTAACGGATTCCTTAAGCCGATATACAAGGCTAGAGTCCTTTTGTATAAAGCCAAGAGGTTGTTCCATATAGATTTCTTCATGCAAGTCCCGATGCAAGAAGGCGGATTTAACATGCATCTGATGGAATTCCCATTTGAAAGAGGCAGCAAGGGAAAGAACAAGGTGGATAGAGTTCATTTTGGCAACAAGGGAGAAGGTTTCAGTATAGTCAATGCCTTTAACCTGTGAAAAACCCTTAGCAACAAGATGAGCTTTATGTTTATCAACTTTTCCATCTGGTCCAAACTTGGTTCTATAAACCCATTTGCATCTAACAAGTTTTCGTCCCTTTGGAAGAGGAACAAGGTCCCATGTATTATTTTCCAATAATGAACAATATTCTTCATTCATAGCTGCGTCCCAATCTGGATGGCCTGAAGCTTCTGCAAAGGTGTCAGGATCATAATTCGTTGAAACTTGAGCCAGTAAAGAAGAGGCTTTATTGAACTGAGAACGTGTACGACGCTAATCTGTAGGATCACCTGCAAGAGTATCTGCTGCATCCTGAGTAGTGAGAACCCATTTTGGAAGTTGAGGAGCTGAAGTAAGCTCTCGAGAAGGTGGGGGAGGATTGTCATCGTCGTTGTCATCATCTGAAGAAGGAATATTTTCAGAAGTAGAAGAGATAGAGAGAGGTGGCACATCCGCTGTACTAGGTTCGTAGGCCAATATATTTCATCAAACTTTACATCTCTTCTAGTGATAACATTTTTGGATTTAGGTTGAAGAAGCCTATATCCTTTGACATCTTCAGAATATCCAACAAAAATACATTTTTCACTCTTAAGTTCTAAGGCTTTATGTTTCTCCTTTGGAATATGGGCCCATGCTTCACTTCCAAAAACACGAAAGTGACTTACATCTGGTTTAATTGAGCTCTATGCTTTTTCTGGAGTGATATTCTTTAAAACCTTAGTAGGAGTGTGACTTACTATGTAATTTGCACAGTTAATTGCTTCTGTCCAAAAGTTAAGTCTAAGTCCTTTAGATTGACGCATACAATTAGCAATTTCCTTTAAGGTGCGATTCTTCCTTTCAGCTACACCATTTTGCTATGGGGTATATGGAACAATATGTTGCAATTGAATTCCATGCTCAGTGCAAAACTTGATGAATTTGTTGTTAATATAATCTCCGCCATTATTAGATCTTAGCTTAAGAATTTAATGTCTAGATTGCTTCTCAACAAAGGCCTTAAAGGCCAAGAACATGTTAAAGACTTCACTCTTGAGTTTTAAGAAGTATATCCAAGTGCGTCTGGAGAAATCATCAATGAAAGTTAAGAAATACTTGTAACCAGAGAATGAAACAACTGGAAGTGGACCACATAAATCACTATGCACAAGATGTAAGGGGGCTGTGGCGTGCCAAGAGATGCATTTTTCAAAACTATTCTGATGATGTTTTCCGAGTACACATCTAGAACAAACACCATCTCTACGAGATACCATAGGAAGACCTGTCACCATATTTTCTTTACATAGATTTTGAAGAGAGCGATAGTTTAAGTGACCAAATCGCTCATGCCAAAGTTTGCTCACTTCTTCATTATGAGCAACAAATATCGAGGGAAGAGTTGATGATCCAAAGTTGTTAAACTTTTACAACCTTGTAGAATCATCAACAATGCCAGTAGCTAAAATCTGTCTAGGATCTCTTAGGTCCTTAATTACGACATCATGAGTTGGAAATTCAACGGTTTTACCTTCACCTGAGTGAGTTATCTGATATACAGATATAAGGTTGCAGGATAAGGTAGGAACACATAATACATCATTAAATTGACCCTTTTTTTAGATGAATAGTTCCAGTCCTTACAAAACTAAGAGATCTATTATCACCAACATATACATTTTTAGTGTTACAATCATTTAAAGAAGAAAACATGTCTCTGTTTTTGACCATGTGATAAGAAGCTCCAGAATCAATGAGCCACTCATGAGAATTTGAAGAAGATACATTTAGTGCATAACCAAACCGAGATGCTCGACAACCACATGCAGAAGGTGCTATTCCTGAAGTTGAAGTTGAAGTTGAAGAGTGCTCCAAATGGATATTATTCTTCTTCATTGCTGCTGCCAAGGCTTCTATCTTGAAGCATTTGGATTCTAAGTGGCCATCACGATTACAAAAGTTGCAATGTCTATCAGTCTTCTTCCCTTTGTTTTTAGTTGGCAATCATTTTTTTGAGTTGATTTTTCATTTTGAGACTGAAATAGCTTAGGGCCATGCTTTTTAGGATGCTGCTTCTTAGGATTCTTTGAACTTGGTTGCTGCTGGGCTGCTAAGGCTTTCTTAAAAGAGTTTCTAGTGTTAAAAAGACCAAGATGTAAGAGTTTTTCTTGTTATCTTATTAAAGAATCAGAAAAGACATTAAAAAAGGGTGATTTGTAGCCTTGTCTTTGAGAAATAAAGGTTTCTGTAGTGGAATAGAAGGTAGAAACAAACACAGAGTAGGCTGGTCCTAATTTAGTAAGATGGAATAGATAAGGCTACCTTCCTTCTTAACCTTAACACCTTCCAAGAGAAGCCTAAGGGTCTTGAACTTGGACAAAAAATCTCCAATGGAAGAAAAGTTATTGGGGTCCAAAGTAAGCAATTCATTTTCGAGTTGATGGGCTCTAATTTAATTTTTAATTCCAAAAACAGTGCTGAACTTTTCCATCGCTTCATTGAGGGTATCAATTTCTGCGATATGGAATCTAAGGTCTGGAGAAATAAACCTCCCTCTCAACCCACGTGCTTGATCTTGCTTATATTCATCTTGAGGTTTAAACTTTTGGTCTGAGGCTATTTTATAAAGACCTTTACATCTAAGTAAATCCACCATGTAGGATAGCCATTGGAAGTAGTTGGTGCTGTCAAGAATAACTAGTCATGGACTTTCTATTTTAAAAGAAACTGAAGCTGTAAATGCTGAAACTAAGTGTTTCAATGGAAAGTTCTCGAAAAATTAGGCTGATTAAAAAAAAAACGGCTCTCAAAACGACTTTCGGATGAAGAAATTATGGCCTTTTGAAGAAAAGTTGTTGAAAATGCCAACAAACTAGGTGAATGTTGGGAAGTTGATGATAATGTTATATTTAAAAAAAAATCCCAATTTTCCAAACTTAATCTAATTAGCTCACCTTTAAAAAAAATTTACTTTATGTGACCCACTTTTATAAATAAGTAAAAAACACTTTTACAATGGTACTTTATGAACTATCCACTAAATTGTAACTTAAATAAAAGATAAAGTGACTTTAGAATTATAAGTGACTCACTTTTTACAATGGGTGAGAACACTTTACATAAATTAACTTCAAAACTTAAGTTATATGTGCTTTTTGAAAAAGTAATTCAACAAAAAGAAAGACTTGAACCCAAAGCCTCTATTCTCATAAAGTAACTTTAAACCAAGGGAGCTAGTTTAAAAGGTTAGTAATTGTTGGAAAGGAAGGTGGTTTTTTTTGCTCAATGAAGTTTTGGGGTGCATGCTTACTTGAAAAATGCCTTTTCGCCTATAAAACAAAAAAAAGCCCACACAAACCAACTGAACAAGCAAAAGTATCCAAGCCTTATGGCTTAAAGTTAGATTTGGGCAGAAACTAGATATTTTCCTCGATGTTTCTGATTTTCCGAGATCACACTAAGTCGCAACAAAAAAGAGCATATGCATGAGAAAAATCCTTTCTTTCTGTTTTTGGTTTGCTCAGATCCCACAGAGTTGTGGGGTAAAAGAGCATACATCGAAATGAAAAGTATGGATCCGATAATATATTTTCTGTTATAGAGGACTATAAACCGAAATAAACAAAGAGATAAATAAGTATAACTGCAAATAAACATTGTATACCTCCAGATCTTGGAAATGATGTAGCTAGGGTTGCTAGAAACCTTTTCGCATGAAACGAAAGGGGTTCCTCACTAGAATAGATGCTCCTAACACAATAGAGCAGTCCTCCCGGCCCAAAAGCGGCCAGAGACAATAGATCTATGAAACGACAGTCAAATGTAGTTATACTAGCTTCGAATTTGGTTCACCAACGGATGCGACCCTCGAATAGCTCTAATACCATGTAGGAATTTGCAGGGTAAGTTCTTTAGATAGAGCACCAAAGGACACCGCTCAAAAATAGATCATAGATTAGTACACCAGTGTTTTTGATGTGGTTAAAACTCTCAAAGAGGGAAACAATCCACGGCCTGAGCCAACGTGGCCACTTTAGACAATTTATTAATGTAAAAGAAAGAAAATTTACATAAGCTTCTCTCATGAATGTCACCAGACAAATGACCCTCCATGCTCTTTAAATAGAGATCACGAACCAATCGGGTGTTAAGCCACATATCAAATGTCGGTAATACTGAGGAGAGAATGAATCATCGGATCACTTCATGTCTAGAACATATCGTGACCGTCGGATTGTAAGTTACAAAGAGTACATACTAAAGAAAACATTTTACCTAACTACACACTAGACCAAGTTATAGTTAATTATTTCCTATGTGTCGGAATATCCTAACAAGAAATGTTAGCAAATCATATCTACAAATATTCTACAAAACTAGACCAAGGAATTAGAGCAAGACACCTATTGCCTAATTTTCAACATGCTCTTCAATAGCAAAATAAAATCAATATGAGCACAAGAGTTTGAGATAAATGATTTAGATAAAATTGACTTGGCTTGTGTACAAGCTATGTCCCGAAATCCCTGCAAAACCACTTTGTAAGATAAGACTATGAAGGCTCAAAGAACAAATGAGAACTCCTTTGAGAATGTATCAAGAGTGGGTTGGTTTCTCCAAAAACTTCCCCCAACACTCGCTTCTTTGATTGCAACAAGATGTTCCCTCTACAAACCTTCAACCAATAATTAGTTCCATATAGATTTAGCAATAAACAATGATAATTAACTCTAGAGATTTATTTGAAACCAAATAGAGCATTTTATACCTAGAGCATACTTCTAAATCAAATGTCAATGCAAGATAGCTCTACTTTTAACAAATCTACAAGAGCATATGAAAACAAATTAGATCAAAGCATGAATAAAATGAATTATACCAATGATCAACAATTCATCACACTCGAAAATGAGGACACCTCATGAATGAAATCCCAAAGTCTTTATTGATATTTTTGAAAGTGTACAAGGCAGCAGCGCTTCTGCAAGCACAATAGCTAGTAACAATATGATTCAAAGTGAGCCAAAGGCTCATATCAATAGGAAAACGTGAGTAAATCCCGATGGAGAAACCAAGTGACAAGTGGCAAAGGTGATCATCCCAATGTAAAAACCGAATTTGTACAAGTGGCTGATATCACTGATTCGTTGACTTGGCTAACTCGAGCTCCAATGTGGCTACCATTTCATACCTTCTGTCCCCCACTTTGTTAAAGTTTCAATTTTATAATATGCCTTGCACTTTAATTCCACCTTGTTTAAATTAAATCCAAAATGAAATTTTAGCCATATGTAATACTGCATGACTTCAACTTAAAACAATTTGACTGCCTTTGACTCGGCACTTGGCACATTTGACTTTGACTTGGGCCCCACATACTTGCCACATCAGCTTTGACTTCTCCTATGAACTTCCATGTCGCCCTTTGACTCTTTTTTGACTTTGGAAAAAATAATTAATTTTTCCATTTTTTTTGAATTTCTTCTTATTTTTGCCACTGACATTAGGAAAATCAGCTTTTGAGGGACTATAAGTCATTTTTTGACCCTCAAAGTGGGTCTTAGGTTAACGCTGGGTCTCTGAGGATGAATTTCGAGTAGTCACACGCCTCAGACATTTCCCAAGGCCACTTATTTACATCAGTACGTAGAAAATATTAAAAAAATCCTGTTTTGTGAGAAATTTTTAATTATTAAAAAATCCTACTTAGACCTAGCCAAATTCCACGATTTTTTTTTTGTGGGATTTAGTATGTAATATACATTGACTCTAGACACTAAGATGTGTTAGGGACTCAACTTTCAAACGTCACCCCGACTTTGGGGTTAAAATTGAGTGAAAAAACCCAGAAAATTATTTGCCTCTAAAAAATAAGGGACAATTAACCAAATAAAAAAAACACTCCAAGGTGTACTCGTTTGCTGATCGAGTCCCAACGTCTTAGGCCTGTTACAGATTCAAAACTCATCATTACTAGTATCACTTATTACAATTCCTCGCAGGGTGTGGAATCTGGGTATAAGAATAGATGATGAGAAATAGAAGTAGAGTTAAGAAACTATGTTAGCTGATGATATCTCATGGTACAAGTGTCCTCTGGATCATCCTTGGGCGTGGAGTTTTCATATAATCATCAGGTGCTACTCCAGTGGTCAACAATAACTTCAATACCCTTCCAATGATCTATAGCTTATTTTGTAGGACAAAGTTAGTCAAAGCCCTAGGCACACCACAGACCTTCAACTCATGTTCTCACATTGTAAAAAGGAATGACGCCACTGTCCCTCAATCCAATGTTGGAGATGTTATACAATCAGTTGGAGAATGTCTAGATTTGAAGCACTTCTGTCACTTCCTTAGATAATGTAATCTGCCTTACATAGTGATGTTGTTTCTACGAACTTCAGAACAACGGAGGATTTATAAGTTTAAAGAGGCACTTCTGTCACTGTAATCTGGATATATTCGCTGATGTCTTCAAATGATGTACCAGAGAACATTTTTGTCTTTATGCCACTCCCATCAAGTACATTAGCAGTAGTATATGATGACTATGTAAACACTTCAGAGCTAACATCAATGCTCAACATCAATGAATGCGTTTGGATGCACAACTTCTGGAGATTATCACATATAATATTCATTGACCAACCCTTGTAGCAGTCACACGATGAAAACATGACAAGGCATAGTTCAAATTAGCAGCATACAATAACGTACTTAGAACACAACCTAGCAATTCAAAATTGAACTCAACAAACATAATAAATCATATAATAGGATTGAGGAAGTTCCAAACTATCAACGCCTTCTTTATTGCAACAGGTCAATCAAATTGCCTGGGGTTGATCTTGAAAATGTTGAAACACAACCTCCCTACTTCAACGTTAATATTTCTGGAGATGAGTACAAACTAGAGCACATTCTAAATGCTATCCTGAGGATGACATATCTATCTCAAAACTGTCATGGATATTTGTGTGTGCCCTACCATAGTGTGAAAATTCTACCGCTGCAGCGACTGATTTATTTTTCCTACTTATTCCACAATAAGTTATTTATGAAATTACTTCAATAAACATTAAAATAGATACTGCTGCAGATATCACACCATAATACATAAACAAACATATGCACAAGCATTAACACCCTGGGCCTCTCTGCGTCACTCACCTAGGTCCAACAAGTTCTTGCGCAACCTTCTGTTGCCTCTGCGTCTGCCTCAACGTTGATCTCCAGTGGCTGATCCTGCCTCTCTACTCCGTACTTGCTGCCTCCTGACTGCTCACCAGACCACTGGTTCAATTTCTCAGCTAAACCAGCGCCAGAAATTGAACTAACTGGTCTCCCTCAGTGTGTTCTCCAAGTGACCCTCAAGCCTCCTCTTATACTTTTCTCGTTGACAAATCAACGACTGAGATTAAGTCTATAATCAACGACTGAGATTAGTTCTAGCTTGATCCATGACTTTTGGACCATTCTAACACAGTTTTATATTAATACACATTAATATTTTATTTTCCCTAAGTTTAGACTTAGGGACTCCATTAAAAATATTAATTATTTTAATATTCTCCCAATGTTTGTAGGAATCTGCCCCAAATCTTTCTGGTATTTAGAGATCTCATGTGCCTTAGCATTTCACCCATTTTTCGTGGGAGAGCACATCCGATGCTACCCAAATCAAACACTCCCTCTTAGCAAGGACTGTGCTTGGTAATTCCCTCACTCAGTATCAACCTGATCATCGTGCATCGGTTCTGTGCTGATTGCTAAGCCTCCCCGCCCAACATCCTCTCACGCTGCATCTGTACTGTTGCCCATGGCTTTGGTACTGCCACTACTGCATCTATACGACAGCTCACTCTGCATCCGTGGTGCTGTTGGTCCTTTCTCCCAACATTGCATCCGCACTGCAACTCCTTCTGCATCCTTGCGGTTATCACTCCCATTTCTGCTACTGAAACAGGTTCTTTACCATCCCCATGTTTTCCCTGAAGTAGTCAAATTTTGTCCTTCCAAGGGCCTTGGTGAGGATGTCCGCCACTTGTTCTCCTGTAGGAGTGTAGCTCAACTGTAAAGCTCTTCGTTGGACATAGTCCCTGACAAAGTGACACTGGATATCAATATGCTTCGACCTATCATGAAACACTAGATTCTGAGAGAGCTTGATGCAACTCTGATTATTACACATGATCTTGGTCGCCTCCATATTCCTTCTGAATAGATTCACAAGTAGTTTTCTAAGCCATATGGCCTCACATGAAGCTGTACTTGTCGCCATATATTCGCCTCAGATGAGCTCAGAGCCATGGACTTCTGTTTCCTACTGCACCAGGAGTTCATTCCTGATCCAATGTCGAAACAGTACCCAGAAGTACTTTTCTGTTCCACTCAACTTCTTGCCTAATCTGCATCTGTAAATCCACTCAATCTGATGTCCTTACTCCTGGTGTACACGAGTCCATAATCGACTGTTCCTTGTAAATACCTGAGAACATGTTTGGCTGCTGCCTAGTGCGCCCTCTTCGGTTCGACCATGAAATGACTGAGGGTGTTAACAGAGTGGTAAATGTCTGGCCTAGTATTGACCAAATACATCAGGAACCCTATGAGCTGCCTATATAGGGTGGGATCGACATCCTTGTCTTCTGATGCATCAATCTTCTTCCAGTTGGTGATCATTGGCGTAGCCATATGTCTACAGTCCTAAATCCCGAATCTTTTCAGGATTTCTATAGCATACCTCCCTTGCCCAAAGAAGATTTCTCCCTTCTGCTGCGAAACTTCCAACTTTAGGAAGTAGTGCATTCATCCTAAATCCTTCATATTGAATTTTGTGGCTAGATTCTTCTTGTAGTCTCCAATGAGTTTGGATGATCCTGTCAGAAAGAGATCATCCACATACAATACTAAGATTAGCGGCTCGTTCTCTACAACCAGATAGTAGAGATTCGGATCCGCGTCACTCTTGACAAACCCCATTTTCTGCAAGTAGCCATGTATTCGACCATACCATGCTCTCGGTGCTTGTTTCAGCCCATGCAAGGCTTTCTTCAATCTGCATACATGAGACTTCTGCTCATGAGTTTCAAAGCCCTCTGGTTGTTCAATGTATACCTCCTCTTCTATTACCCCGTTCAGAAATGCCGTTTTGACATCCATCTGATGGATCTTCCATCCCATCTGGGTTGTAAGAGATATCACTGTCCTAATAGATGTATACCTGGCTACCGGGGTGAAGGTCTCCTCATAGTCAATCCCTTCCTTTTGAGCATACGCCTTAACCACAAACCTGGCCTTGTATTTCTCAACACTGCTGTTTGCAGTGTATTTGATCTTGTAGATCCATCTTGAACCTACCACTGATCTATCTTGAGGTCTTGGCACCACCTCCCAGACATCATTTACCATTATGGAGTTGTATTCCTCTACCATCGCATCTAGCCAAACTTGAGGTTGAGTTGCCTCCTTGAAACTGGCAGGCTCTGCATCATGAGCTACTAATGCTTGATATCTATTTGGCTGTTTTCGCTCCCTCTTATTGTTTCTTGGCGCACCGATGAAGTCCTCTACATCTTGCAGATTCTGACGAAGTTCCCTGCTAGTTCTTCTTTTGCCAGCAGGTGCTTCTGTTCGCTCCTCCTCTTCATCCTGAGAATCTTCCTGTCCAGAGGAAGATTCTTTACTTCTGTTGGTTGAAGAGGCTTAACCAATGGTTCTTCTTTTGACTGCTCCTCGGAAGGCATCTCATGAGATCTTCTGAAAGCCTTGTCCTCCATGAACTTTACATCTCGTCGTACTACTACCTTCCTACTCCCTGGAAGATAGATTCTGTTTGCCTTAGCGTTCTCACTATATCCTACCAGATATCCCTTTTCCGCAGTCTGATCCAACTTCTTCCTCTTTTCTTCGAGTATGCGACAATATGCGAGACTTCGAAATACTCTGAAATGACTAACTTCAGGTGTCTTCCCTGTGAAGACCTTCTCTGGAGTAATCTTGCCCACTGCCCGATGAGGAGTCTTGTTCTGAACATAGAATGTTGTGTTGCATGCTTCTGCCCACAGGAATTTTGGCATATCCTGATCATACATCATAGCCCTAACTGCTTTTACAATAGTCTTGTTCTTTCTTTCTGCTACCCTATTCTACTTCGGATTATATGGAGTTGTCCACTCTTTTCTGATGCCCTCCTTAGCGCAAAAATCAGTGAAGTCCTTATCGACATATTCTCCACCATTATCTTAGCGCAAAAGTTTTATTTTCTTCCCAGTCAGATTCTCCATTAGAGCCTTGAACTCCTTGAATAGACAAAAAACCTCATCTTTGGTTTTCGGAAAATAATTCCAAGTTTTCCTTGAGTGGTCATCAATGAAGGTAAGGAAATACTCGACACCACTGAGAGCTTTGACGGACATAGGTCCACAGATGTCAGAGTGTATCAATCCTAGTACACTCTTGGCCCTGTGTTTGCTCCTAGGAAATGTTGCCTTGTCATACTTTCCTAGAACACATCTCGTGGATACATCACCTTGTTCCATACTCAGATCCATAACTCCTGTTACAGTGCTCCTGAGAATTCTCAGAGCTCCATGGTGCAAGTGACCCATTCTTCTGTGCCATAGTTCGTTCAAGTCCTTGTCTCCATGACTGCCTATTAGTGCCATTGGTGATTCTAGTTGCAATCTATACAAACGATTACTTTTGATCCTGATCTACAATTTCTTTTTCCAGCTCGGGTGTTTGACATATACCTTCTCCTTGATGAAGTAAACGTCATAGCCCTTGCCCTGTAGTTGCGACATGGAAACTAAGATCATCCTCAATCCTGGTACATGCAATACATTTGTAGCACAGAACCGTTCTCCCGATTCTGTTTGAAAAACTATGGTACCCTTCCCTACTGGAGTACACTTTGTCTTGTTCCCCATGGTGATCTGAAAGTTCATCTTCTCTTCTCGATATTCTGAGAAACACTCCTTGATTCTTGTCATATGCCACGAAGCTCCACTGTCTATATACCATACTTTTGATGATGCAGCACTAGTCATACACGCCACTTCTTCTTCCAAACTGGAAGCCAACATAGAGAAATCAAAATCTCTTTCTCTTGTGCAATCTTTTGAAAATCTATGTGAGTCCCCTAACGTGGATGCCTCTGCATCGTGGTCTCGACCCATAACTGATTTTCCCTTTCCGTCTCTGATTACTCGCTCTGATACCATGTGAAAATTCTATCACTGCAACAACTGATTTATTTTTCCTACTTATTCCACAATAAGTTATTTATGAAATTACTTCAATAAACATTAAAATAGATACTGTTGCAGATATCACACCGTAATACATAAACAAACATATGCACAAGCATTAACACATTGCCACAAATATTTTGGACAACAGTCCCTGGAAAAACCCAATGTGGGAAAATCGATGCAGCAAGGGAGGATTTAATATTCAACAATTGTTCTGTACAACAGGGTGCCAAACTGGCTTACCACAAAGAGAAATAATTCTCCAGCACTTCTCCCAATCCCACCGTCAGCCCGATTGACCTTTGCGTGGCTCTCAAACCCTCTGCGTCAACCCCTACTTGATTGCGTCAACCCTGGGCCTCTGTGCGTCACTCACCTAGGCCCAGCAAGTGACTGCGCAACCTTCTGCTGCCTCTGCGTCTGCCTCTTCTGCCTTAACGCTTATCTCTAGTGGTTGATCTCGCCTCTCTGCTCCATACTTGCTGCCACCTAACTGCTCACCAGACCATTGGTTCAATTTCTCACCTAACCCCTCTCCAGAAATTGAACTGGCTGGTCTCCCTCAGTGTGTTCTCCAAGTGATCCCCAAGCCTCCTCTTATACTTTTGTCGTTGACAAATCAACAGTCGGGATTAAGTCCCTAATCAACGGCTAAGATTAGATCTGGCTTGATCCATGACTCTTGGACCATTCTAACACAGTTTTATATTAATACACTTTAATATTTTATTTTCCCTAAGTTTAGACTTAGGGACTCCATTAAAAATATTAATTATTTTAATATCTCCCAAACTGTTTAGAATCTGCCCAAACCCTTTCTGGGTATTGGAGATCTCATGTGCCTTAACCTCTCCACCAATTTTTGTGGCTAGAGCACATCCGATGCTATCCCAAATTAATACTTAGAACTAAAGTCATAAATTCACTGTCAGCTTCAAAAACTCTGGACATGTTTGAATGATTCTTCAAACTTGTAGGCCGAATTCTCTATAGGCAGTGCTAGATCTCAGAATTCAAGTATCAAAGAAATGAGGGTCGAATACCTAGCTTGTGTGGACATCAAATATTCTTTAACAAGCTTTGTGTCAAATCTTCAATGTTGTAAACAACACTAGGCATTACTATATTGCATTCCTAAAGAATGCTTGCAGGGAACTATGTATTCGCTTCATCGAATGAGATAGAAGATTCAAGGATCTTCATTCCATGCCATTTCATCATTACAACTGATCTCTCAACTTGCATTACGTATGAAATTTCCCAACACATGATGTCAAATGGAATATGCCTGAAGCAATTTACAAATGCTCTGACTTATGTCATCAATGTGGAAGTGTATGCCTGAAGGTGTAGACTTTACAAATATCACAAGTCTTCCATGTTTGAATCTGAAGTGTGTCAAGGTCATGAAGGAGGGCTACAATAGGCCTCAAGTCCTTTTGAAATAAGTGTGCCTTAAATCTTCCAGCAGTTCCATTGGCTAAGTAACAAGTGAATGTTTTCAGACAATAAGGCCGCAAGAAAACTACTGTGACGTGGGCCAAATAATGAGAGATGGTTATGCGAGGTCCTATTTCAGTCTTATCTATAGTAATAAAAAATAATCTCACATATATATATATTTACTTAAACTTCGCTTAAGAGATCTACGCACAAATTCCTTCGCTGATCTGTAAATAAGGGCGACAGAGTATAGGTTGCGTGACAACAAGGGCACAGAGTATGGGTCACTAAGATTTCAAAAATAATAAGGCCACAAGCTCACGAATTCATATTTTTGTAACAATGGATTATGTGTTGTCTCTTCATTTTCTAGACTAGAGCCTTCAATGAACCTTTCAACTGATTTGCAAAGCTCCTCTTGGCCGTAGGTGTAACTCTGAGCTGCTTTTCAAATGGCTGAATTCGCTTCAAGAGCTCAACAAAAGGATCTATAACGAACCCCAAACACCATAGCCCCCCCAAAAAAATCTCAAACACAAAAAACATGCAAATAAAATACTCCATAGGGCCTCAAGCAAGTAGGTAGACAGAGTGAGTTCTTTTTTTGTCACTTTATGAGCGAAATGACTCCTTTATATATTTGATGGAGGGGGTCGATTAGCTCTTGAGCCAACTTGAGACATGGAGGGAAAATATAATTAATTTGAGCATTTGAATTTAAAAAATTTATTTTGGAGCCATAATGTTTCCTCCAAAATTTTGAACCATATTTGAGTATATCTTCAAATAATGAAATTTAATCTTTTAATGAAGATCCCTCATAGACTTCAACAATTAACAATATCCCTTCATTAAGTCATCTAATGAAACGTGCCATAGTCTAGCAAATGATAGGTTGGCAAATCATCTCCCTTTGGGGACTTTAACCAAAAGGAGGGGGCTTCATCTCAACAATATCCCCCTTTGTCATTGATGTCAACACATCGATCATCTTGGCATGCTGCATAAGCTTCCTTTAACTTCATGCTTCTTCTATTCGTTTCTTTCCAAGATTCTCTCCCCCTTTGACATCAATTGCAAAGGGTGGCTGACACATCCTTTTCATTGACGATATCTTCATTTGACATGGCTCCCCCTGTCAACGTGGTCTCTTGCTGCGTCATCTCTTCCATTACACAAGCTCCCCCTTTCTCCTCTACATACATCAATTTGTGCATAATTCTCTGCTCAAATCACATTAGCCTTTTCTGCAAGACACATTCCCTAGCTCCCAACATATATCAATGCATCAATAGTGTCAACACTCGGCATCAACAAAGACAATCTAGTTTTAGCATCTGAGATGGGGAAGTGAAAGGAGGATGCTGGTAGTTGTTCCTAAGAAGTTGCATCTCTCAAACTCCAAATTGATAAGGCTAAAAACAAAGAGATTATGATAAGAAGTTTGAATAACAGTCTCAGTGCAGAATTCAAGGATCAAAGAAATGAGGGCTGAATACCTAGCTTGTGTGGACATCAAATATTCTTTAACAAGCTTTGTGTCATTTCTTTAATGTTGTAAAAAACATTAGGCATTATGATATTGCTTTTCTAAAGAATGCTTTGCAGGGAACTACATATTCGCTTCACGGAATGTGACAGAAGATTCAATGATCTTCATTCCATGCCATTTCATAATTACAACTGATATCTCTCGGCCTGCATTACTTTTGAAATTTCCCAACACATGATGTCAAATTGAATATGCCTGAAGCGATTTACAAATGCTTTGACTTATGTCATTAATGTGCAAGGGTATGCTTGAAGGTGTAACACTTTGCAAATATCACAAGTCTTCCAAGTTCAGATCTGAAGTGTGTCAAAGTCATGGAGGGCTGCAATAGGCCTTAAGTCCTTTTGAAACAAGTGTGCCTTAAATCTTCCAGCGAGTCCATTGGCTAAGTAGCAAGTGAACGTTTTCAGACAATAAGGTCGCAAGCAAACTACTGTGACGTGGACCGAATAATGAGAGATGGCTATGCGAGGTCCTATTTCAGTCTTGTCTATAGTATA
>APFE030344742.1:31213-58888 GCA_000404065.3 Pinus taeda | reverse complement strand
ATGGGTGCAATAGTTCTATGGTTCCTGAAAATGGAGCAGAAAATCTAGTGGTCTCTGGAGAGAAGACCATGCTGTGGCATCAAAGGCTTGGACATAGTGGAGAGAAGGGCCTTCGAATACTTCATGGTAAAGGTATGGTAGAAGGTATGAGTAATAGCTCTCTGGAGATTTTAATTTCTATGAAAATTGTGTATATGGGAAGCAAAATCGGGTGAGTTTCCCCTCTGGTGGTAAGAGGGTGAAACAAATATTAGAGCTTGTGTATAGTGATATGTTTGGACCTGTGAAGGTTCCATCAGTGGGTAAGTCTATGTATTATGCATCATTTATAGATGACTTCTCAAGGAATACATGGATATATTTCCTTAAGAAGAAATTTGAATTCTTTGACAGGTTTAAAGAATTTAAGGCTCTGGCGGAAAACTAGACAGAGAAGAAGATAAAGGTGATAAGGACAGATAACGGTGGAGAGTTTTGTAGTAAGGAATTTGAAGGATTATGTAAGAAGTGTGGTATAGCATGACAGGAGGCTACTTGATATACACCTGAGAAAAATAGAGTTGCAGAAAGAACAAACAAGATGTTGATGGCAAGGGAAAGAAGCATGCTCAGTGGTGCTGGGTTAGGACAGGAATTCTGGGCAGAGGCGGTGGAGACAACATGTTACCTGGTCAACAAATCACTTTCATCAACATTGGAGGATATGACTCCACAAGAGGTATGGACTGGTAAGAAACCCTCTCTTTCACATATGAGGGTATTTGGATGTGATGCATATGTACATGTTCCAAAGGAGAAAAGAACCAAGTTGGATAATAAATTTGAAATGTGCATCTTTATTGGGTATAAGGATGGTTTAAAGGGTTATAAGCTTTGGAAACCAGTAACAAGGAAGGTTGTGTACAACTGAGATGTGGTGTTCAGAGAGGTGAAAGATGTTATTAAACATGAAGTCCCAGCAAAGGAACCTGAGAAGATAGAGTTTGAGCTAAAGGAGGAAGAATCAGACTCTACAAAAGAAGAGGAATCAGAAGATGAAGAGCCACAAAGTCTGGTTGTGAGAAGATCAGTTCGAGAAAGAAGGCAACCAGAAAGGTATAGTCCATCTACTTTTTGTTCAAATTTTGCTTTATCTGTTATTGATAATGATCCCAGAATTGTGAAGGAAGCAATAGATTCAAAGGATGGAAAACTCTGGAAAGAGGCCATGGTTGATGAAATGGCATCTTTGCACAAAAATGAGGGTTAGGATCTGGTTGAGTTACTAGCTGGAAGGAAACACGTTGCCAACAAATGGGTGTTCAAGAAGAAGACAAATGTAGAAGGAAAGGTGGAGAAATACAAAGCTTGATTGGTAGCAAAAGGTTATTCCTAGGTGTCGGGAATTGATTTTGGTGATATTTTTTCTCATGTTGCCAAGGAAGCTTCTATTAGATTACTTTGATCTATTGCTGCTACTTTTGATTTTGAGGTAGAACAGATGGATGTGAAGACAAAATTTCTTCACGGGAATCTAGAAGAAGAGATCTACATGAAGCAACCTGAAGGTTTTGCGGTGAAGGGTAAGAAAGAACTGGTATGCAAGTTAAAGAAGTCTTTGTATGGGTTAAAACAGTCACCAAGGATGTGGTATCAGAAATTTGATACATTTATACGGGGACTTGGCTTCACCAGAAGCCAAGCAGATCATTGTGTGTATTTTAAATTAATTGGTGACCATGTTATTTATCTGGTCTTGTATGTGGATGATATGTTGCTAGTTGGAAATGACAAAGAAATTATCCAGGATTTGAAGACCCAATTATCCTCCAAATTCAACATGAAAGATATTGTTGCTGCAAACTATATTTTGGGCATGGAAATTAAAGAAACCAGGCAAAGAGGAAGCTCTGGTTAAACCAGAGGAATTATGTCGAGACAATACTGCAGAGGATTAATATGTAGGATAGTAAACCGGTGAAGGTTCCTATTCCAGTAGGTGTAAAGTTATCTATTGAACAGTGTCCCAAGACACAAGAAGAGGAAGTCGACATAACCTGTGTTCCATATGCAAGTGCAGTTGGTAGCCTGATGTATGTGATGGTCTGTACTAGACCAGACATTTCACATGCAGTGCGAGTATTTAGTAGGTTTATGTCAAAACCAGGAAAGGATCATTGGACAACAATGAAGCGGATTTTCAGGTATTTGCGTGGCACTAGTGATTATGGTTTGTGCTACCAAGGAAGACCAGGATTGGACAGAGTTTTGGATATCCATGGCTTTGTTGATGCAGACTGGGATGGAGATCTGGATTAGAGAAGATCTACAAGTGGGTATGTGTTTGACCTATTTGGAGGTGCAGTCAGCTGGATGAGTAAGAAACACTTTGTAGTGGCATTATCAACTACAGGGGCAAAATACATGGCAACCACTCATGCAAGCAAGGAAGTAGTTTGGTTGCAACGATTGTGTTCAAGTATGGGGTTAGCACAGGGAGCTATAAGGATAGACTGTGACAACCAAAGTGCAATTTTCTTGGAAAAGAACCCTACTTATTATTCAAAGACAAAGAACATTGATGTTTAGTATCACTTTGTGAGGGATATGATAGAAGAAAAAAAGGTGTTGCTAGTAAAGATGGACACTTTGAAGAATACTCCAGATGCATTGACAAAATTTGTGAGCTTTGAGAAGTTCTATTGGTGTAGAGAAACAATGGGTGTTTCAGGGCTGATAAATGACTAAGCTCTCCTGTGGCCCCCTGTGGAAATAAAACAACAAATGGGAGAATGTTAGGTTGTGTTATATTGTTTCCATGACTAGCCCATGTAATTAACTAGGGCAGTTAGTGGGGGGGCAGAGCCCCCCCTTCGTTGTGCCGATTGCACAGCGGGGGTTGAAATGGGGTTTGAGGGTAGGTAGCCACCTCTACAGGGTCTAGGGCAGCACCCCGGGAAATTTTTTTTGACCCCTATATTATGTTGGGTGGACCTAACTATGGTTTTGTGCATTGTTTTCACACATGGTTTTGGATGTGATGGTTTTTGGTCCATGCTTTTGGATGCGATGGTTTTCAGTCCATGGTACTGGATGCTTCAACATGTATAAATATGTATTGTAACATTGAAAGGAACATAATGAAAAATCTAGCTGGTAGTCCCAGTTTTGGGATCCAGGGGAAAATCTCTATGTATATGTGTTTTATGTGTTATGCTCTTGCATTTGTTTATTTTTTGTTCTTAGAATTCGGATACAGGTAATTTTTGTACAGGGTTAAAATCTACAACATTACCATACCTGCAACAACCATTTGAGATTGAAATAGACGTCTCTGACTATGTTAGTGATGCAGTTCTTACTCAATAGGGGCATCTAATGGCTTACCACAGTGAGACACTTTCAAACACAGTCTGAAAGTATCCCACATATGACAAAGAAATGTATTCCAATGTGTAGGGTATGCTGTCAATGGAATCATTAGATTATGGGGTAGGAAACGATCATCCACATAGACCACCAACCCCTGCAGTTCATACAAGCAAAAGGGAAGTTGCAGAATGATTGCCATCAGAAATGGTCCACATACCTGCAATAGTTCCATTTGAACATTAAGTACAAGAAGGGAAGCACCAATAATGTTACATACTACCTCATTTGACCACTAGTCATGTCGTTGATCATTGTGCTTGACTCCTGTGTGCACGAGACTTTGGGGTGGCCACATCTGTACAAGAGTTATCCAGAATTCGTTTGCACATACCAGACACTCCTGGAAGGTAAGAAAGTTCCAAATTTTCACTACCAGGATTCACTATTATGCCACTTGGGACACATCTATGTTCCTTTAAGAGAGTGTGCCAACATTATTTGGGAGGCACACTATAGTCGGGTCGCTGGAAGTTTTGGAGCAGAGAAAATAGTGGGTGTATTGAAGAAGTATTTTTATTGGCTGAACCTTCATCAGGATGTTGAGATGTACATTAGATCCTGCACCACCAACACGATTTCAAAACCAACCATCAAAAAGAAAGGCCTATATACTCCTCTTCCTACTCCTAGTCGACCTTGGGAATCTGTCTCCATGGATTACATGTTGGGCGTTCCTTCTACTAAGCATGGCAATGACTATGTTTTCATGGTCATCGACATATTCTCTAAGATGGCCATCATCGAGGCCTGCAACAAGAGTATCACAACAGAGGCCACTCAGAAGATCTTCTTTGAGCGAGTGTGGGTACACTTTGGGATCCCATAGTCCATTATCTCAGATCAGGATAGAAAATTCCTAAGTGCATTTTGGTCAAGTCTATCATTGACGTTGGATACCAAACCTACTATGTCTACCAATTTCCACCCCAAAACTGATGGCCAAGTGGAGGTCGTCAACAAGATGATTGTACACATTCTGCACATGTATAACTCGAAGCATCCATGCACATGGGATGAAATCCTTCCCTATGTCCAACACGACTACAACATATCTCTCCATAGCTCAATGAGCCAAATCCCCTTTCAGGTGGGGCTAGGATTTAAGCTATTATGTCCCATTGATGTGGCCATACCATTTGCAACTACTCAGGCAAATTCAACTTGCATTTTAGTCAGAAGAACAAATTCATTGAGTGCATTAAACACGCCCACCAGAAAGACCATGATATGTTGGATAGATCCAATGCTAAGTACAAGCAGTGCCATGATCAACATCGAGTGCCACACAAGTTCAAGGTGGGTGACAAATTTTGGCTACATTTATAGAAGGATCACCTCGATGGACCCCGATGTAAGCTTCACGCAATTCGATATGGGCCATACACCATCACCAAGGCTATGGGGAACAATGCCTTCGATCTCATCATTCGACTATTCCTTGGTCTTCACCTAGTGTTCAATGTAGATTACCTTCATCCATACTTTCCACCATTGATGGACACATCTAACATTGCAGAACAACTGACACCAATAGAGGTAAACTCGAACTGCATGGAACAAGTCACAACTGATATGATCATGGACACAAAAATAAAAAATACTCGCCAAAACAGGATCTAGCTATATGGAGTTGTTAATGTAGGCCAACTCCTTCACCAGGGCAAGTGGTTCACCAGGGACTAGGTTCAACAAAAATTTCCTCACATCATGGAGGCACTTCATGCAATGCGGACCATTGCTTACTAAGGAGGGATGAATGATCCAGGTGGATATTAGTGGTCACCAACCTATTCCACTTAGACCTCTAGTCGGTTTCATCTATTTCCTTGTTTATTGCAACATTTACTATTTCTAGTAGTTTTTTGGGTCCAGAAATTCTTGAGCAGTTTTGACCCCCTAAACGATGTTTTTTTGAGGTCCGCAGCAGGGTCATAGCCTTAAGCATCGGTAGGGCATGCCATAAATACTATAGTACTATATCAGACCTTTCCAACAAGGTATATTATGCACCAAACAAAGATAATATGACCAAGCTACGACCTGAGGAAATTGGCTGCCCAACTAACCCCAACAGGGCCCACAAAAATTTGGTGTTTCATCTCTTGGGGTTAGGGTTTTCGTTGATTAGGTTTTTCCCTTGTCATTAAATAATAAATAGTTCCTTGCTTCTCATTGTAAAATAATTTAGAGGCATGTAGCTACCACATCTCTTCTCAGAGATAAGCTACCATCACCTAAGCTATTTTATTTCCATTCTCTTTGTAAGCATATTTCAATTATTTTGATATTAATGAAATAAAGCGTTATTTTTGTTGCATCTTTTTATTTATGGTTATATTTGTAACTTGTTGCATTCCTATTTAAGTTTGGATCAATCACCATTTTTCTTCTTGCTACTTTTGGCCTTAAAACATTTATACTGGGGCAAATCTTTGGTGATGAACTTTATATGGTAGACCGATTCCACATAGACTAAAAATTTGTCATATAACCGATCAAATTTCTCTTCAAGCCCTTTCCAAATCTAAGTATTATCTTTTATAGCCATGCCCAGGATGGTCTCTAGGTTCCAATTAAGCTCAATTGTTCGAGTGTACAGGTTTTCCCAGGCCCTGGGGAAGCCAACGTTCAGAATCCAATTGAATTCTATATCAACATCCTCTGTGCTAGTGTGGCGATGAATCTCTATCATGCGGTCCTCCATGTGCTTTATTTCATCTTTAGTTACCTACGAGATTGTGGAATGAAAGGTGAATTTTTCTTGATGGACAACAATCTCTACTTGTGTCCTGGGGCGAATGTTTTCCTGCCTCCATCAGGAAAGGCTACAACCTCTTTTCCTTTTGTCGCTCCAGTGTTATTATTCTCTTCTTCCTTCAATTTCTATTTCTTACTATCGATACTGATTTTTTCTTCTGAAAATTAAAGAAGATATAACGCAGAGTATAAGACATGAAAGATGATGAACACTAGAACATAAACTAAAGTAGACTATAAAATATTTATAGGACATATAACTCAACATAAACAATGTCAATGTTATTTTTCTCTAGAAAATCACGAAGCACGAACGAGTTTTCTTCAGTTGGGCGATAGTGGCCACTATGTGGCTAGATAACCTTTATAAATAAAGAAAATAAAATGTCACCATAGAAAAGAACACCTTACAAACTTAGTATTCAACCGTTAGGAAAAGCTTCGACATAATCATGCCAACTAAGTTACATGCTAAGAAGCTTAGGTTTTAGACAACTTGTGAAAACAAATGGAAATAAAAAGACAACATAATAAATAACGTATGATAGTTGGTTGGAGAATTGCATCATAGAAAAAAAAATTCTACTATGGTTACCAATACATGTGGGTGGGTAACATGCCCCATTATGCCATGATCCTTAGGGTAAACTCATAGAGTAAATATGTAAATGCATCTGAGTCTTTGCCTTTTATTTTCTTCCTTCTCCTCCTTTTCCCTTGTCCTTTCCATGACTTCTTCAAACACAAGCTGTAAGAAAGATATTGAATGCAATAAGTACAAAATAAATCCTAAAGCTTACATACTTTTACCATTCTGAATACACATTTTTTCCTAGGAAAACCTTGTAGATAAAGCCACAAGATGCTTCCAAACATTTCAGGATGTCATGGTAAACCAATTTGTGTAGACAAGTGTGCCTTGCCAAAGGGGATTCAAACCAGGAACCTATTGGCACAAAAATGACCCAACAACATTAGTGGAAATCGATTAGGCTAATCCCTTGGGCGAAGATGTTTTTTTCACATAACTGTTAAACACACATGGACAACAAGAGAGATATGAAAGATAAAACATGCAATACTATTTTTATTGACAAATGATATACATTTATAGTACATTATGTGACCGTTGGGACTCACATCCCAAGGTCTCTTGGACTCCTTTTGTCCATTCGGCTTCCACACTAACCCATTGAGGATTAGGTGTCCAACATTCCCCCCCTTAATCCGAAGGGTTATGGTATGAGTCCAGAAGAGAGTTGTAATAATAAATGTCAAAAATGCATGGCAAACACTAGGCTGAATGTGCTCTCTGAAATGTTGGTATAAAGGGCAGTGGTTTAAGGATGACCACCAACACTGGAACACTTAGTGCAGTTCCCGGAACTCTTCCAAAACTGGCAAGAAACTGAAGTCTTCTACTAGAGGAAGTGCTCCTCTTGTTTTGAAGAGGGAAACCTTCAACCAATAAAGGGAGGTCTCACCCCACATAAAAGGGAGAACTTCAACCTAAAAAGGAAAGTCTCAGCCTGTGATGGTTTAAGGATAACCAACAACTCTAGAATGCTAATGCAATTCGTGGAAATCTTCCAAAACTGGCAAGAAGCTGGAGTCTTCTACTAGAGGAAGTGTTCTCAATTTTTCTCCTGGAATTCTTCCAAAGCTGGCAAGAAGCTAAAGTCTTCTGCTAGAGGAAGTGTCCCAGATTGCCAACTGAAGGCATGTTCATGAGCATATTTGTCTTTGGCTACAACTCTGAAACTGGTGTGGCAGGTTGTGGCTCAGGCTCGCTTGATGTGACTTTGAAGCTTGTAGATGACCATCATTTCCCCCCCTGTCAGATACAAGGTGAGATGATGGAGAAAACTCAATCACAAGACTTTTCAATACTCTGGAACAAGTTCTGACATGTGTTTGGAATATCTTCTTGGCTGTTGATGCCCATTGCCAAGAAGCGATCCATCCAAGATGAATCTTTGTTCTTGCAGGAAATTTATTTCTGAAGCATCTGTGTGAAGACTGACTGGTTTTATGACAGTGCTCACATGGATGAAGATCAAAACAATGATCTTTCATATGGCCAACTCGGTCACAGTGTTGGCATTTTACAAACTGTTGTTGTTGTTGTTGCTGTGGAAGAGGGGCAGAGTTTGGAACAGTTGAAGCTGAACTGTCATAAGGAGCAGGTGAACTTTCATGAATGAATCCAGCACTCTGAAACTGAATGGGCTTGGCATAGTCTGGAATATGAAAGGACAAGTCCTTGTCATATCCAAGACCAGTTTTGTGCTTGTTGTGGACAAGCTGTTCCCAAGGTCTGATGATGGGCTTGGGAAGTGCAGACTGAGATTTTGCATCTGCATATACAACTGCTACTTTATTTGAATGAACTATAACATTATTGACTTGCTGTTGATGGGTTGCAGTCTCAACGTTCTGAACAAAAACAGGTTCAGAATGATGTCTATTTTGATGTAGCTCTTCTTGATGTAGCTGTGATTCAAGCTGCAAAAAATCGATCTTTTCTTGTGCATTTTGCAAATAAGTTTGAATGTCAAAAAGAGTTTCTTTGTTGACTTTGACCATCTCATCAATAGTGGAATGAATTAGGATATTCAATAACTTTAATGCATCTTCAAGTCTGGCCATTATCTCAATAGATAAACCCTGATATGCAAATGATTTTTGCCACAATGTTCTCCAAGGTAGGTGATTTTCGTAAGCTTATTCACTGTACATTGTTTTTAATGCTTCCACAAGTAGTAACAGTCTTCAAACAAACTTATATTATCCAATAGAAAATTAAATGCAACGGCCATTAAGTGATAGCTACTGCATAATGGACTTTTCTCATTCAAAAAACTTAACTAAACAACAAACAGATTGGAAGATAGAACCTGATAATTAAATGTCAGCGAACATAAATTAGTAGATATGTGATTATCAGTCCCCAAAATGGCACCTCAACATTTGTTTATGATGTACGCTGCCCAGGAAATGGAAGAATAGATTCCCTCTTCACCACAATCCTTGTATCATGATCAAACCACACTCATTCAACTTCTAACAGTCCCTTCAATGTAGCCTTGCTGTCACTATCTTCACCACTATTTTGTTTCTCCATAATGCTGGGCATCCTCCTGCAAACAAAAGGAGTTTGACCTCACTGATTTCTCTTTAACAGGTTCCAGAACTGTGAATTCAATACCGTGTGAGTACTCCATCTTTTCATCGAACGTAACCCAACTAAAACCTTAGCTTTCACGAAATGCCTCCTTATATCAATACTTTGTTATAAAATACAGCCTTATGTGTACATTGGACATGGAGAAAAAAATGTCAATCCTAGAACAGAAGCACTTTAGCAACAAACAATTTCGCACTGCAGAGTAATCCCTAGCATAGAAGGAATTGGGTTTCGTTAATTCAGATTTCAAATGCTACAACATTTTCTGTAGAATTAATTGGAGTTGATAAGCACTCCAATTGGCTTCTCACACTCATATCTATGATGCAGGATGCATCCTTGCCAAAGCGGATGACAAAGCCTGCTATTAAAGAAGAGTCAATAATGCTCTTGAGTTTTACATTTTTTTTTTTTTTGCCCCAATTAAGCTCTGTATTTTCTTTGCAATCTGCGCTAACTGGTGCTTCTCAAGCTTCAATGCAGAGGATACAAAAGCAACCTAGGTATCATATCATGCTGGGAATGCCCTCAGTAATGCAGACAACCAAGTTCAACGCAGCATTCATTGCTTCCAAAATAGCTGCAGCAGCAAAAATGAGTGGGTTCCGTTTCACCTTCCTCAAGACACCCATCCAGCTACTCAACTGATGATTCCAACGGTCACTTTAGCTTCGGAACTTTGTCTCATAAAAATCCACAATCTTCTTTTTAGCTCGACAAATGATGAAGAAATGGTTCAGAATATTGAAATTCTTTCTGAATTCCAGATATTCCTTAAACTAGCATACGCGGGCATTTCACTAAATAGAAAAGCGAGCTACTCTCTCCATCAGTGAATTGCTTGGAATATCTTGAACTCTTTTTCAATAGTAATACAAACAGAGTTGGTAACTTCAGAACCAGCAAAAGATGACTGAACGGGATGAGAAAAGCCAAGTTTCGTAGTACACGTCTGGTGATGGTTCATCGCAAGTACTTTTGAATCCACTTCGTCGAGAAGAAGAAAAAGACAAGCGGATACAGATATTTTCATCATCCTCTAATTATTTTCACATTTTGTGCCGCAGAGAAATAGGGTTAAAGATGACCGGGGACTTTCCTTTTATTTTTCGGGATAATTATCATGTGCAAGCCATCGATAATCTCGATCATCCGCTAGATATCAACGATGTGGTCTTAGCGGGTGAGTTGCTATTAGTCTTCAGTAACGATTGCGGGAATCATTCATTCATTAGAGATAGCGATTCCAGGATTTCTCCATAAATCAAACCTGCTCTAATGGAGCTTGGACGACTAGGAGTAATAGCCAGAGAGCAGTCGAAACGATTGCAGGGAGGCAGAGAGCGCAGGTACTATGTCAGGCAAAGAGTGCAGGTACAGAGAGGGCAGGTGTATAAAATGTCTATGACACTGACGCAGTGAGACAACGTTTTCAGCTAGTCTCTTGATAGAGGGCACAGGGTTGACAGAAGGTATAGACAATGTCAAAAAAGTATATGACAGACAGACATGTCAGAACATCTTGGACAGCGCTGGCAGTGTCAGGCATAGGGACGTTTCATCGTTCAAGTGAATATGGCAGACAGAGCGCAGGTTTGTATAAAGGAATATGGCAGAAATAAACTGCATAGAAAGGCCATAAAACAAATGGCTCAAAAATAATTATGCAGGGCAGGAATACGCCTGCTCTAATACCATGTTAAACACACATGGACAGCAAGAGAGATATGAAAGATAAAACAGGCAATACTATTTTTATTGACAAATGATATACATTTATAGTACATTATGTGACCATTGGGATTCACATCCCAAGGTCTCTTGGACTCCTTTTGTCCATTCAGCTTCCACACTAACCCATTGAGGATTAGGTGTCCAACAATAACATCAAGATATGATTAAATTATACTCATATTCTATTAATAACTATATTTTAGGTAACAAATATCTTCCATCTTTTGGATTTATAGTTGGAGATATAACTATTACTAACCTTGAGGTTTGATTTAGATACTGCAACCAAATCACATGATTTAGCAATAAAACCTTTAAGCTTGTCAAGATTCCATGTTGATGTTATTGTGAACTGAAACAACAACATTTATATATTAGAAATATGTACCTTAGCGCTCCACTTATTATATTATAAACCCAAATTATATACATTTCTCGCCTTCATGACACCTTTTAAAACTAGATGTGTTTGATGAAACAACCAAATAGGCCAGGAAATACTTAACCTACAAAGATTGGAAGGAAAATATATTTCAAAATTATGTAAAATGATATGGATAAGAACACTATAAAAAAGAAATGTTGATGTGAAAAATGCCAAGAAACATATGAGTGTTACTAAAAGTGTTTAAACAACGTAACAACATCTCATAACTTGACACAATAATCACAAGAGTATTGGCTATGACCATACCAAATGCCATGTGTTCCTCCATTAACTTTTAGAATTCATCATGGTTGTTACGTTCCTTCAATTATAAGTGTTCCTATATTATAGAAGGATTTATGTTACAAGTCTAATATATATATATATATATATATATATTATATATATATATATATATATATTATATATATATAGATAGATAGATATATATATATATATATATATATATATATATATTATATATATATATTATAAAAAACCATGAAATACAAGATAGATAACAAATTCCCTAGTTTTGGACTTGTCTTTTGATTCCTCTTTTCTTATTCCTATTATTTATCCAAATCACGGTATACTCCTACCAGTATAAAACCATGAAAAAGGGTTAGAGCAAGAAGAACAAATTGACAATAGAAAATGAAATTAAGGTTTCATAACCACCTAGAAATTTTCCAATTGATCTATCTTATCCAACCATGAACATCTCTCCATCATCTTCTAGTTGATCTTGTACTTTTTTGCATTGAGTATTAGCTTGAAAAGAAAAAAGAAAACCTTCATTCTTAAATGTTTTAACTTAAAGGCACAAGAAATCACGCTTTACCAAGACATCCACAAGGTGCATGCCTTTATGAAATCAACAAACTATAAATATGGCTTATATTCAATGATATTCCCTTTCTTGTCTTCTCATGCCTTGTCCCGCTCTTGAACTCCAAAATACATTATGAAAATATACATTTATGTTGAAAAAATAAAAATTATGGTGCGACTTTGGTGCAATAGAAACATCCTAGATAAATATTTGCAATCAAATATTAGGAAATATGCATGCATTTAAGATAGATACAAATTAAAATAACAATACACTTTCAAATGTTGTTATTTTTTGGGGCAAGTACAAATTTGAAGTAACCTTGAGAGGTAGTTTTGGTTTCTCTACTCTTTCCCTTATTCGTATATATAGTATTCTAGTAACTAGCATAGTTGACATTATTTAATGCTCATTAGAAAGTCAATGCTAGGAAATATATGTCATTTAATGATTCCAAGGATTAAAATTTTTGTGTAATAATCAACCACGCACCCATTCAACAAAATCTGAACAATTCAGACACTAACCTCTCCATTCCAATTAAGAATAACAAATAAACTAACACAAGGAAACAAGATTAGAATTTATAACTAAACTAACACAAGGAAAGGAGATTATAATTTATAGCTAAACACTCTGTATTAGATCTAATAGAGTTTGAGAGGAAGTGGTTGAGTAATTATCTTAACCGTCATCCAATAATAACTCAATGCAAAAAGACTTAAAATTATAACACAAACCTTATAATCTAACATCTTTTGGCAGTCCGCAAGGATAAAATAAATGGTGATATAGGAGCTAAAATATTGTTTCTTATGCCCATAAAGGTGAAGAAAAAAACAATATAAAGCTTAAACTAATGTATAAATATGTTATAATTTCCCTATCTGTTTATGGTACATTCTAACACAACATAAAGAAGTCTTCAAAGTTATAGTTAATTCTTATTTAATATGAATTTTCTTATATAGTTTATTCCATCTCACGAGTTACCCCTCTCTACAACTCCACTTCGACAAGCAAATAAATGTAGTTTTTTCTCATAACTACATCTAGATTTGAAAATATTGATAGGACTAGAATAATTTATTGGTCACATCAATATACATATTAAGTGGTAGTATCAGATAATAAAAGGCTAATGAAATAAATCTTTAGCACCAGATCTCTTATCAGCTAAAATTGGAACAATTTTTTCACTCCTTCCCTCAAAGGTGCCCCACCATATTCACAGGGTCATTACGGATGAAGTAATCAATAAGTAGATCCCATGGTCATATTTTTTTTGGGAATTCAATGAGAATGGATTGTGTATAGGAGGTCTCATCCTATTATTGAATCAACATCACTTTATGTAGTCCAAAATTAGGTTAGGTTACGGGAAAAACAACTATGTCGAGCTTCTGTCATTAAAGCTTTTAATGTTTTGTGGTCAAGAAAAAATTTCCAACCCTCACAAATATTTGGGTATTCATTGAATTTCATTAACTAGTTCAATGTTACCTAAAGATGTCACAACCACACATGTTTACCTATACTTGAAGAAGTTTTGTAGTTAAAATTCCTATTTGACCATGTTTCCTGCTATCACGTCTACAAGGAGAGAAATTATAAATCCAATATCATGTCTAAGGAAGGAACTCGACAACATATTGACTCCTGGTAAGTTTTAGAGAATATTGATCGACAGGTCCATGAATATAAACATCAACCTTTCTTTGTAGATTGATCTTTCAGCAATTCAATAACAACTTTTTGGTTTTGTTTTATCCATTGAAGAATCAATCAATACAAGAGAATCATCAAGGGGGTGTTGTTATTAAATTTTGATATGATGTTGTTTAGAATATTTATTGATATCATCAAAACTTGACATAACCACCGGCAAGGCTCAAGTCACTCGACTACTTGACAAGTCCCTAAACTATCGAATGATGAATCATCAAATTTTGGTGGCTTAGAAAGATCTACTAGTAAAGATGCACAACTATCATTATCAATGAAAACACTACCAAATCCATTAATTTAAACAAATTAGGAATTTAGTACATGGGACTCTTGATAATTAATAGATCGGGATGAATTCTATTTTTGTCGAGCTGAGGAGGAAAGCAGCCATCACCTCTTCTTTGAATGCCCCTTTGCCAAAAGTTGTTGGAAGCACATTATCAGCCCCCTGAGTATAGGAGAGACCTTCGTCCAGTTCACCTCTTTAAAAAAAAATTGGGAGAAATCCTACCCTTACCCAAAGAAAAATAAGATTCCCATTATCCGTCTGTGGAAATGCATCCCCTCTACTCTCAGCTGGCAAATTTGACTCGCCCGAAATAACTGCATCTTCAAAAACCAGAAGCCCAATCTATCCTGCACCTTGGCAAAAACCACAACTCTTATCTCTGAGACTATAAGCGCCAACTCTGTGTCCCAACCAGATCAAACCAGTTGGCACAAAATTAAGATCGAATGGTTTAACAAATTCTGCCTCAGTTTTGACAAAAGCAAACACCCCCTCTCCAAAGCAGACAAGAGAAGGAATAATTGGAAGCTCAGAGGCACCAAGGAGGAAGTAAACCAATGGATTCTAGACCAAAAGCGACCTACCCTCCAGTTCGACGGAGCCTCTAAAAATAACCCGGGGAAAGCTGGGGCAGGGGGAGTCATAAGGGATCAGCATGGCAAAGTCTTGATTACATATGAATGGGGCTTGGGCAAAATGTCCAACAACAAGGCCGAGGCTTACAGCCTCCTTTTAGGCACAACCATCCTGAAGAGAATGAGCATACAAAGCCCAATCATCCTAGGAGACTCGACTATTTTAATCGCAGCCATGGAAACAGGGGGCGAATTCAAAAAAACAGCACTCAACAACCTCAAGCTTCGGATCATGGACAACACCAGCAACTTAGGGGGCGCCACCTTCAAACATGTCATGAGAGCAAATAACTCAGAAGCTAACTGTTACGCCAACAGGGCAACCAGCAGGCCAACTGGACAAGTCAGAGAGAATGATAATACATATGACAAGCCAATTCCGTAGCCTGTTCTACCACACTCCAAACTCTCAGAACTTGGGTCACCTCAGCAATCATGCCCATCTTCCTGCACCCTTCCCTAAGCTCTCCAAACCGCCGGCAGTCCTCACCTCCTGTGCTATCGATCCCGTCAACACCTTGAAGCACGCAAGCGACGCTCTCCCTGCCAACCCGTCCAGGTACAGGCTCAAGCATCTCCAGATCCTCACCACCATCTTCATGCAGCAGTTAGGTAGATATCGCATCGAAATCTTCTCTACCTGCAAAAAAATCCTCGATCTGACCTTAAGATCATCCAAATCCTTGTGCCTCCTACGCCTGAACCTCTTGATCAGCACCTCTCCCCTCTTTATAATCAGCAGAGCTCCTTTCTAATCGCACAGGTCTAACAGTGCAAAGGATCGTTCCCCTACAGTCTTCCTCTGATGCAGTTCAGCAATAGAGGCTGCCTCTCGATTGTATGGGACTGGAGGCCGCCCTCCCTTTTCAGGGGTAATCTCTGGTGTTTTCAGGATCTGGTTTTTTTTAAATACTAACCAGTGTTTTGTTCATCTTCCTGAGTGCTCAATTACTACAGTATTCTCCCTCTCCCAGGCAGCTCACAGTATTCTTTTCCCTTCCCCTCTTCTAGTATCCCTCTCTGCCATTTAGGTCCCTCTTCAGAGTAGTGCACTCGCTTAGTTCTCCCCTCTTCTTCATTTCCTTCTTGACTCTATCCTTTGCTCTCCCAGTTTCTTCCCTCAACAGCAGCTTCACAATGCTACAAACAAGCAAGATCCTGAAATGGCTGACCATCAGGAAGAACACGACCCAACTGCGAATCCCTTGGAGCGAGTCATCGCCAACAGCAACTGCACCTTGTGCAAAGCCCACTACTTCATGATAGCAAGATTTGTAAAACACTTCAATGAACTTAAGGAGGATTTCCAAGCTGACAACAGATCAAAAAGAAAAAAATTGGAGAAGCAAAAAGCAGAGATAGAGGCCCTCAAGGAAAAATGCAACCATATGGAGGAAGCAATTGCACACATCAAAACAATAACTCAGAGCATGCAAGCAGAAGCCTCAACAAGGGCCAGCGCAAGAAAGGAACCTCAGCCTGATGACTCTGTCAACCAGCAGTAGCCTCAGGATATATGCATTGTAAAGTTTGTCTATTAGTAGGATCGTTTGTCCGGCAATATAGCCGTTATCTCTTTCAAACTGTTCTCCGCAAGCTTACCAACAAGGATCAAGGGTCTGTGCACCCATTTTGGATCCTCTCCTCTCTATTTTACCTTTGATATGTAAAAGGACTTGTTCCATGAAGTTTTATAATACATAAGTAACCGATCTTGTTAAAAAAAAAAAAAAAAAAATAGATCGGGATGAATTGAACAAAGGATTTCCTCGAAAATTCAGAGTTATAAGATCTTCGTCTTAATCATTCCAAAATGAGCAATGAAACAAATCATGAACAATGGGTTCCACCTTCTCATTTTGAACTGTAAATCAACATCATTCCATACTAGATTGTAATTAAAACTAGTAAGATAAGGATCTAAATATTTAGAGAAATGATTGCTATAATAAATTCATCAAACACATTAGGATATAATGAATAGGGTATTACAATTCATTTTAATTCAAGATTTAGATATTGACCATTGATATCAATATGCAAAAGAAAAGGATCAATATGGAAACTATCCTCACCATTTTTCACCTTTATTGGTGTGGTATAACCATCTTGTACTTAATTTTTGGGGGAGTCGAGGGAATTTAAAACCATCATTAATGAAACAATTTTATAAATCAAATCAAGATTCCGAGGGTCATAAGATTTCAAAGAAGGAGATTGTAAAGAATCTCTTGATGTAGTGATACTTCCTATCAAATCAAATTGTAGACTTATCTTAAGCTTATTAAGATCTTGATAATATGGATCTAATTATGGTGGAATAAGAGGGTCATAAATATGATTTTCAAGTTTCTTAACTTCAACGCCAATACATGAGATCACTCTATTCTATAAAAGAAAAGGGGGAGGAGAAGGAATAAAAGGGGAATGTGATTCCTCCTTTGAGACTTGAGGTGCCTCATGACTAAGATGAGTTTGGAAAAAAAAGTCTGGAATTAAAGTGGAGTATGGTTGAGATTCAAATTGTTCCAACGAAGCTCGAACTAAATACTGAAACGTTTCAGTCATGAAATCCCAATCAACATATTATTCATAAAACTCATAACAAATATGAATAAATCGATACATAAATTCTTCTAATGATTTATCAAATTTCATTCTAGGTTGATTAATACTTTTATAACAATATTGATAATTTTACATGTCAAAGGCTTAATGAATCCCCTTGAAAAGTTGTTCAAATAAATAAATAGAAATAGATGGTAAGGTATGACACCATTGTTTAGCATGACCTTCAAATATGAGGATGAACAATATGCAATCAACATCTTCATAATTCACTTTATAAGAATTACAAAACTTAAGAAACTGAAGTGTATGTTGAAGTATATATCTTCCACCATTACCATTTAACTTTAAATGTGACAAGTCATGAATTATTCTCGTAGGAATCATAAGATTTACTATATTGGAGAAACACCCTAAGATTATGATTTGGGAAGAATCCATTTAAGATGAAAGGTTCAAAACATACTTCATTTTTTTAGCTTGTCAACTGGCACTCCTTTTAGTAGGAAATCAATTGATGGTGTTGGATACCTCTAACAGTAGGGGGACTCCTTAATATGAACTCCGAACTAGACCTCGAATAATTTGGTGTAGGAACCCCATTCAGATAATAATCCTAGTCGCCATAATGTTGATCTTAAATATTGGCCTTAGTTCCAATAAACAACATAAGAGAGCATGCACATAACCTTTGAAACAAGCGAGTTAGCCTTTTGAAACACACAATTGTAATGCATATAAGGCACTTTCATGGACATGAAAAAAGAGAGTGAGACTTTAGATGAAATGTAATAGTATTATCCTCATAAAGACACACATGAGCATAGAGAGAATTATCAGTCAACCTATGAAATAGTTCACAAAGGAACAACACTCATGAAAGAAAATAAGAATGCACATTTAAAGATGTATACCAAGCCAACAAAAGAGTTCATTTTCCTTAGTATATATAAACACAAACAAACATTTCAAACATGAAATAATATTCTTACAACATTCATGATACATGCCTTAAAGCGTGTCACCTATAAGAGATTCAGAACATTCATTGAACGTTTCATGATACACAATTACAATGATGCAACACTAGTCCCAATAGTGGAACATTAATATATGACTTGCTCCTCGAAAGAATGATATTCTCTCCTATGCTAAACTAGATTAGTGAAGTCTCCCACTCTCAAAGTCCTTTTACTTGAGGCATCAGGACATATTTATAACAAGTGAGGTGACCTTTCACCTCCCCATGTGACTCTTAACCTTCCTCATGACACTTGAGCTACCTAGTGACCCTTGAGCACCAAAGTGACTCTTGAGCTCCAAAGTGACTCATGAGCTCCCTAATAACTCTTTGTATTCCACATGTGACTCTATTATGAACTATATCACAAAACATAAGAAAATATAGATCAATGAATTAAAAACTATCCTCTTCAAGGGGGCAACCTCTTTTACATTACATAAATGAGCAATTATTGGATGATACAAATAAAAATACTTCCTTGGTATATAGAGGAGTCTAAGGGGTCACAATATAACAAGAGCCTACATAACAATAATAATATAAGCGCACAACAATAATAATAGTTGGCTTCTATGGGAACAAAAATAACAGTGGGGGCTACATGGACATAACAATAAAAATAACAATAAGGGAGCTACACTAGTATTATAGGGACCTAACATTCCCCTATCCTTAAAAAAATTGTTGTCCTTGACACTTCAATAGTTTTGGATGCTTCTATATAAAATTCTTATCCTCCCATGTGGAATCTTCAACATGTAAGTTCTTCCACTTAAGGAGATACTCTGAAATTGATCGATTTCATAGCTGTCGGGTTCTTGTCTCCTTGACTTCTTCAGGCTCCAATATGATTATTCCTTCCTTGTTAAGTTCTATCAATATTGTTTGAACTGTGATCTTGTCACCGATAACCTTCTTTAAGCATGAAACATGGAAAATTGGGTGTACTCTAGAAGATGCAGGCAACTCCAATTTTTATGCCATAGTACCAATATTTTGTAATAATGTGTAAGGACCATAGTACTTGGGTGATAATTGATTATTCTTCTTAGCTTACTTGGGGGACAATGGTTTGTATGGTTGTATCCATAAAAATACCCAGTCGCCTATGCCAAAACTTCTTTCACTACGATGTTGATTTTCCCATTGTTTCATTTGATTATGCGCGAGAGTGAGGTTATCATTTAAGAGTTGGAGAACATGTTGTTGATGCTTGATGTGATATTACACTTCTTGAACCTTAAAAGTTTCTCCTAAATATGATGTGATGGAAGGTGGAGGATCTCCATATAGTTCCATAAACGGGGTCATTTTTTCTACAGTATGGAAGGAAGTGTTATTTCACCATTCAGTGATAGGTAAACACTTAACCCATTATGTTTGTTTATCATATACAAAGCAAAGAAGATATCCTTCCAAATATTTTTCTCGCTATCTCAATTTTTGTGTGAGATTGAGGATGATAAGATCAGTTATGAGCTAACTAAGTACCAAGACAAAAAAATAATTCCCCCCAAAAATTTTCCATGAAAATGGGCGCTTTATCACTTACAATAATCTTTGGGGTTCCATGTAGATTTTTCATTATTTATATAAATGCAGTAGTAACTATATTGGATTTGAAAGGTTGAGATAATGCACAAAATTGTACATACCTAGTTAATTTACAAACTACCAGCATGATGATACTCTTACTTTGGACTTGGGTCAACCTGTGATAAAATTCATTGAGACCTCCTCCCAACACTAAGTTGGAATAGCTAAAGGCTGTAACAAACCCGAGCTCTTAATTGTCTCAAATTTATTTGGTTGGAAAACCAAAAATTCTACCACAAACTTTTGGAGATCATATTCAAGGCCATCGTAAAAAAAATCCTTCTTGAGCTTGTGGTAAGTTTTTTGAAATTGTGAGTGCCCTCATGAAGGAGAGGTGGTAAATTCCATATTTTTTTTTGAGTTGGGAATTCTTACACAGATAGAAGCTATCTTTGTACCATAATGAGTCATTTTCTAGATAAATTTATGAGACGTACTGGGATATTTCTATACCTTTTGATTGAGTGTCCTCACCTTTTTTCCATTCTTCCATTACTGCGTTGCTTCAGTTATCTAGATAGGTTGGATAACAAAAAATACATAGAGAAATTCTTCCACATCCTTATCCCTTCTTGAGAGTTCATTCGCAACAACACTTGCTTCCGTTTTTCATAGATGATTTCAAAGGCATAACCCAACATCTTAGTGACCCATTTTTCCTGCTCTTCTAAAGATAATCTTTGTTCCAAAAGGTCTTTAATACTATCATGATTTGTTTTAACCTTCAAGTGTTGTCCCATTAGGTAAGGGTTCCATTTATTTAGGGCATGTAGTATTTCCAACATTTCCTTTTCATAAATAGGTTTGTGTAAATAGAGTCTTCCTTGCATTAAAAAAACACCAATTTCATTTCCGAAGGGATCACATTCCACCATAAAGGTTTTTGTGAAGTTTGGAGTAGCTAAAACTAGAGCAAGGCACATTGCCTCTTTAAGATGTTTAAAGGAGTTAGTTGCTTCGGGAGTCCAAAAAAATGCACCTTTCTTCAGTAATGTTGCTAGAGGTGATGCTATTTTCCCATAATTATTAACAAAATTGTGATAATACCCTGTCAACCTGAGAAATCCTCGAAGATGCTTTAGGGTTATGGGGATTTTCCATTACTTGATGCCTTTAGTTTTGTTAGGATTAACCTTAACACCCTCATGAGATAAAATATGACCCAAATATTCCACCTATTATACACCGTAGAAACATTTGGACCTTTTTGCATATAATTATTTCTCCTCGAATAGTTTTATATTAGTATATCATCAAAAAATACTATAAGGACTTTTCTAAGAAAGCGTTTGAAAATGGAATTCATCAAACCTTGAAATGTGGAAGGTGGATTAGTAAGGCCAAAAGGCATGACCAAATATTCATAATGACCTTCATGAGTTATGAATGTTGTTTTCAGAAGGTCTTTAGTCTTCATTCTAATTTGATGATATCCTGAATGAAAATCCAACTTTGTGAAGTAAACTGCTCCATGTAATTCATCCACAAATTTATCAATGATAGGAATGTGAAATTTACATTTAATAATGTGCTTGTTGGCCTCCCTATAATCTATACATATACACCATGATCCATCCTTCTTGTGTAACAATACCATTAGAGTAGAAAAATAACTTTGGCTAGGTTGAATTATACCTACCACTAGCATTTTTGCAACCATACCTTCAATTTCACACTTTTGGGCATAGGGATATTTGTAAGATCTGATGTTTGGAGGTTCTCTTCCTGGAATCATGTGAATAACATGATCATGATCACAAATAGACGGAAGGCCTTTAGGAGTCTCAAATAACTTGGAATTATTTTCCAATATTCTTTAGAGATTTGGAGAAGTGAATGATTTCAATCTTTAAACATATAGTGAGAATAATTATGCAAGTATGCCTTATTGTTCTTTATTAAAAAGATTTGTCATTCAATTAGAGCTTATTATCTTCTCTGATTTCCTAGCGATTCCCCTTAATTCAATTTCCTATCCTTCCCAGGAAAATTTCAAGAACAATTCTTGAAATTAAAAACTATCATCCCCAAAGATTGTAATCATTGGACTCCTAATACAACATCAACACCACCCATTGGAATGGGAATCATTGGAATACTCAAAACATATTCCCCCATGTTTATATTGATATTATGACACTTCCCTTTATAGTTCCTCCATTTGTAACCATCACTTGACACTTTGGTGATGGATATAAAAAGAAATTTAATTCCTTGACTATCTTACAATGAATAAAATTATGGGTACTACTAGAATTGATCAACACTATTACCTCTTTTGTTGTTGATATATCGTTTTATCTTGTGAGTTTGAGGGTTGGTAACTCTTACCAATGAATTACAAGATATGATCAAATTCACTTCTTCTTTTCTGGGGTTGGTTCTTGGTGCAGATCCTCTTCTTTTGGTGCTTCTTGTTCCTTTTCTTCCTCTTCTTCACAATCTATGTAAAATAATTTATTCTCAACACAATTATGACCCTTAGTGTATTTGCTGTCACAACTGTATCAAAGCCCTTTTTCTCTTCTTTCCTCCATTTGTTGTGGTGTCAACCTTGTAGGTTGTGGGAGGCTAGGAGCATAAACATTTCCATCTTTATAGTTGTGAGTGGTAGACTTCCTTTTTTCCATAATTTTTCTTTCAACTTTTCTTTCCACCTTCAGTGCCTTTTCCAATGAATTATGTTCCCAAAGGAAAACCTCATGTTGGATGCTATCCTTTAAAGTCCCTATGAAGACAACAATCCTTTGCTCCTGTGGAATATCATTTACCTTGATATTCATTCTTTGGAAGTACTCAATGTGCTCCACCATTGAACCATTTTGTTTGACATTTATCAATTGGATAAAGAAGGTATTGCTCTTTGTATCCTCATAATGTGCTACCAATTCTTCTGCAAAAAGTTTCCAAGTGACAATTTATTTACGAGAAAAAGGTCATTGATATCACACAAACTATTTTTTTATAAATATAAATATGAAATGCGTACCTTTTTTGTGTGAAAATTTGCCAACCCTTCTTGACATTCATCACCTCCATGTCTACTTTAAAAACTCCCATGTCTTCCTTTAAACCATCCTTCAACATCTTCCATGTTGCCTATTATTTTTTTCTTATAAACCATCTATCTTAGCTTCTGGTTCATTTTTTCTTACTCTTTGCAAGAATTTGTTGCACTTGGTCTCGTAATTTTTCATATATCATGTGGCATGTCTTCCTCTTCTTCATGTGTCATAGTAGAGATTTCTTGTTGCTTATTAGGTGTGTTTGTTTTTTTTCCAAGATTTTGGAATCCAATAATGATATCTATGCTTCACTATGCCCTTTGAATCACTTCAAACTGATTTTTCAAAAACAAAATGTGCAAAATTTAAAAAAATACACACCTTTTTCTTTCTTTTTTGGAGCTTGATATTGAAATTGTTGTATTTCTATAATTCCATCTCTCCAAGGTCTAAAAGTTTGTATTGTAGTATCCCTTCGAGTCTACTTTCCAATGCCATAAGTCACATCAGTATTGGATTCTTCAATACAAAGTTATTCTAAATATTCCACCATGATGTGATTATGGACTAGTTTAATAGAGTGAACTTCTACAGAATTCCATGTCTCAATGTTTCAACATTTATCCCTTAAATTGATATAGAACAAACTCTATTCTGTTGAATTTCAGTAATTTTTTACGAAATTTATATATGATGTTTGTAGAGAAAGTTATTACGATTTTCCCTAGGTCTACTATTTGAGACTAAATTCTGGAGCATGCAAAAATCCTAACTTCTGCGGACCATATCTTATAAAATATAGCGAACCAAGGTCTGAAAATTTTATAAAAAAAGCACCAACATTTCTGATCCACATGGTGAAATTTTTAATTTCTGAAGCATCATATAAAAAATGTTATATCGAAAATTCCAAGGGGACCTCTTTGAAGTAGAGAAACCCTAGAATCCAAAGCTTTGACACCAAATCTTATGAAACCATATCACAAAACGGAAGAAAATATGGATCAACAAATTGAAAATTAGCCTCTTTGAAGGGGAAAATTCTTTTACATTACATAAATGAACAATTCTTGAATGACACAAATGAAAATAATTCCTTGGTATATATAGGAGTCTAAAGTGTTACAATATAATCAGAACCTACATAACAATAATAATGTAAGGGAAAAACAATAACAATAGTGGAATTTTATGGGTACAACCATAACAATATGGGGGTTACATGGAAACAACAACAATAATAAGGGGCTAAACTAATAATAAAAATAAGGGAGATACAATAGTATTATAAGGACCTAACAAACTCTTGGACTTCCAGTCACATTTTACGATGTTATTTTTTTTCAAAATACAAAAATACATATGACAAAATCGTGGCAATAGCCATAAGACAAAACAAGCATGCTTCACTTAGACTTGAGGAAATTGTATCTCGACGACTATGACATATAGCTCTCTAGTGAAATATTAATAGAAAGATTTGTATTATTCTACTATATATTTGATCTTTTGTGGTAGGTCTGGATTATATCTAATCTTCCCCTCTAATGAATTTGGATATTTAGTTTTGGAACATGTTTGTATACTCTCCCACAACATGACCAACTTCATATGTAACTTTGTGGGCTCAACTACATATTGTAGAATAAAATCCTTTGTCACTTCTAAGTCATCCTGCATGGTTTATAATTCGATTTGGTTCAAGAATTCCTCTATCTATTATGTGATAGCATTCATACTATTAACCACCCTTAGAGCACAAACATATGGTATTTTCTTCATTTGCATCAAGACATCCAATCCATTGTACAATTGTACATATCTTAACATGGTATTGGTTACATAGCTTTTGAGCTATTCATAGACCTATATGAACATTCTTATTTCTTCCTTATCCATCTTAGCATTTTTCCCTCCTTTCTAACCAACCCTTCAGGTATATTCAGATACTTAGCACGTCATACTTGGATCACATGTGTAGTTGCAAAAGTTGGCTTCAAGACTCTCACGTGCTCCTGTTATCCTTTTTGAACATCATAAAAAGGCACATCTCCTTATGCATAGTAATCATTTCCTAATACACCTGTTTCATCTTCCAGTGGCTTGATCTCCTCTAGTTTGAGCAATTGAAATCATTCCATGTTAGCACTCCTGGAAGTCATCCTTTGATTCTCAACAAAGATATGATCAATATGTAACTTTGTAGTAGCTAATTCCTTCCTCAAATAATCTCGTTCTTGCGTTAGCAAGCCTGTATTCTTTTGTGCAGCTACTAGAAAGGCAACATTTGCTGAGGCAACTACTTTTAGATTATTCCTGGTGTTTGGCACAATAATATTTTATATACTAATGGGAATAGGTTGAACTAGATCATTTTGCATAATACCTTCTCCTTTCTTGTATAATTTTATGCTTCAACTCATCGAAGGTGAAATTGGAGATATTCATCAACCTATCATCAGGTGGAGGAAGAATCCCCATTTCACTCAATGGAAGATAGCTATTCTTTAGAGGGGCTGGAGGTAGCATGCTAAGAGTTTCTGTAATTGGATCAATATCTACCTCCTCTTCATTTGTATCTTGGGCCTACAAGTCCTCCTCTAAATTTCTTGCAAATTCTTCTTCTCATTTCCTTTTGCTTTCTTCTTGACAAAATAACTTCTATTATTTTTCTTCTTCCCTTTACCTTTCCAGAGGTTCTTCATGTCACTTCCTCTTTTCTTCCTCCTCTTTCCTCTTATGTATCTCTTCTTTCTTCTTCAACAGCTACTCCTACTTCTTCTTTTCTAGCTCTTATTTTTGTTTACTCTCTTCTTTTCTCATTGCTTCTCCAAATTCCTTCCTTTCCTTTCCTGCCTCAATTGCACCCTTAGTAAGTGGATCATCCTTGAACTTCCTTCTCTGCTCCTATTTAGTAACATGCCTCTTCTTGCTCTTTGGCACAACATTAGCCGAAGTAAGAACTTCTTGTTGGGCCCCTTCTTGAGCAATATATGGTAAATATTCTATATGACAAGGGTGTGCCTCTTTACCCATTCCACATGCTCCCAAAGCATTATACCAATTCTTGATAGCCTCTTCATCTTCCCAAGAGTCTGAAGCATATGGCCAAATAAAATGTATCTTTGCAAAGTGTCACTTGCATACACCTCTAGGGTCATAACAAAGGAATCTCCTCTCATCAAATTTTATGCAATTAAGTTCCACATCAGTTTCTTCTTGTTCTACCTTTAGATTCTTCAACTCATACAACCCTACCTATAGAGGAAAGATAATATGACAATAGTGGTCTTAGTTGATAACCAATCTCTTGCATGACAACTTTATCAGTCACGTAATTCAACATGAGATGAGGAGGCTTATAAGATACAAAGACACTAATGCATGTGCCTTCAGGAGAAGCAAACTAATCTGCAATCTTGGCAACATCTTCTTTGGCCCAATATATCATGCAGGGTTCACTTACTTCAAAGATCATCATATAAAGCATGGAAATGAAGGGCTAGGATATATTTTCATATATTCCCTTACAATCGACATACGATAATATGTTGCATTAGATGTTAATAGAGAGTTGTTGTCTGGTCCATTTCCACTCTAGACCTTGAAACTCATTTCGGGCACAAATTCCATCAAGCTCATCTACAGACATATAAAATTTAGGTTGCTTACCTTGTGAAACCCTTTTTGTCTTAGACATATTCAACTATAATGTATGGGCTAGTATCTATGTATACTTAAAGATACATTCTTCTTAAGATATTGGATATGCCATGTAAATTCATCCTTATTAATAGAACTCTATGTCCTCTCACACATACAATTTGCAACACATAGCCATGAGGTATTGGTGGACCTTCCTTAATGACTTCATTCTATAAATTTATTATGATTCCGGTGAAGTTTCCACAGTTCTTGCCACCATAACTTGAGAAAATCCTTAGTGGAAAATTGTGCATGATAATCTACATAGAATTTTGTATTCGAGTACTCTTCTAGTTTCAACTATTTATAGTGAGAGTGAAGGTCATGTGGTTTATAGGTGGTGAGCTCTTGCCCACTTGCACTAGTTATAATCATGTTCTTAGAGTCTAGATGTTGTAATATCCACCATTTCACTTCTGCACAAGGGAGAACTAGATACCTACATGTAACTAGATGGAATTTGGACTTATGATCTTATTGTATGCTTCTTTGTCCTCCAAGTCTTCTGGGACGTCTTTCTCAATAAAAAATTTGTTTATCATTTTCCATGTAACAATGGTGGTCTTATCAATGAAGCACTTGGTATCTTACATAATGGGAAGTTTCGCTCTAGGACTATCAATGACACCTTTGACACTACTTCTAATAACCTTCCTGTAGAACCTTTACGTGCAATGAGAGCCATTGTGTTAATGGAGGATGAGAGACTAATATGACATGTTTCTGTAGTACCTGGAAGTGGCAATCCACTCATGGAATTAACGATAAGATTTT
>APFE030344742.1:7904-28587 GCA_000404065.3 Pinus taeda | reverse complement strand
AAAGAAAAATAAAACAACTAGAAAATTTGTTAAGTCATCATGATTTCAAAAAAATTGAACATAAAAAATTTTAAAGTGTCAAAAAATGTGACATTTAAAAGAAAAGACCCACACTTAATACATTAAAAAATTTAAAGTGTCAAAAATATCCTCCGAAAAAAAAAGAGTGTATTTTGCATCGCCACTTTTTATAATCAGGTCACTTTTTTGCTACCTCTATGAAATGGGTAATCATATCAATTCCCATTTCATAGTTTACATTGTTCAAAGTAACTAAGGACCCTTACTCTTTTAAATTCAAGGTATTCATGCCATTGCTACTAGAGGAAATACCTATTGAGGGTGACTTGTTGATCGGGTACCATTTCTGAAGATGGAAGATTGAGATTTGGGCTCTCATGAGAAATTTCTGCAATTGGAATGAGTAAATACTTGAAAACAATCTATTATGTGGAAACGGGTGTTACAAGACTTGAATTGATGAAGTGGGTGGCTAGTATTGAGCGCGCAAGGTTGCTTAATATGTTGTATGTCCCACATTTTAGCCGCAGTATTATTAATACCATTTTTGTGGCTAGTTGTTGGCGCTAGTTCCTGACGGGTGCCTCTGTTTGTGAGGGCTCATCCCAATTGATGATATGTTGATATGCAGAATCACAGTGCTACCATATCAAGGCATGATACCCTACAAATGCTTTTGTGGGGATGTCACAAGAGAAAACGCTCGTGGACCAAATAAAAATTGACTTCGGATTGGTGAAGATGTCACGGGGATATGCCATTAGTTCTATCTCGGATCAAGATGTGTGGTTTTCTGCACAGATATTGGTAGGAAAAATCATGAGAAAGTGTCATGCCAATGAAGTACCGACACCAATAGTATCCTTGGCTGTGCAGTGCAACTAGGGGGTCCAATTCAATTGGGAAAAGTACATCTCTCAAGAATTCTTAGATGATTTTCGTGAATCACAGGAGGAAGGAAAAGGGTTCCACTATGCGTGGCTGCTGTTATTGGTCATGCTAATAGCTTGGAGAATGCTAGAGCATTCCCAGTTCCCAATGACAGATCCAGAGTTGTGCGAGGCTGCCAAATTTGCCTCTTTGTGGGCAACAAAGGACCCTGCCTATATCATTGAAAACAAGATGTTCTTGGTACTGTTTGAAACATAATTGCATATGGTGATTAACCAAATTGTCGTCCACTCTGTTCAAAGAATATCAGTGCATTGCAGATTTTAAGGCTAATTTCCATCATGTATACATCCGTGTGAGGCGTGACCTAACGAAGAAATGGACGACGTTACTGTTTTTGGTCACCAAAGACGATATCACGCAGTTAATCTTTCAATGGTCGACTGACTGGCTCCTTCCAATGGATATTGTCTAAGGTATGATAGGGACTAATGAAGAAGGCATAGAAGGCACTAGTAAAGCAGTGCAGAAGGAAAAGAAGAAGGTAACCATCGACCTAGAGAAAAATATTTTGCAGGAACGAGAGGGTGAGCACGACGAAGAGAAGCATACCAAAGAACTAGATTAGGGTATGGAGGACCACTTTGTAGACATGGAGAACATTAATTCTCCCTTTATTCTTAAATGATGACAAAAGTCAAGTCTGGGAGGCACACACAAGAAGCACAAGTCTGATAAGTTCGCCGGTGTGGAGGCCATGGTCCTCACTGAGGGGGACCTTACTGAGCTTCAATTGAAGCTACAACCCACCACACCACCAGAGATCAGAGAGTAGTGTGAGGCTTCCATTAGAATAGATGGCGCAAAGCTCGATGTTGCAATCAAGGAGTGTAGCTAGTTGTTTGCAAAGACTCTCAAACTGTGGGCCTCATTGCAGGAGGACTCACAGGTGAAGAAGATCGAAGTGGCCATTCGGGATAAGCAGTTTTAGTATCATGAGATAAAGGAAATGACACACACCTTAGCCCCTATACAACGGTTCACCCAGTGGAAAGAGGGGACATCCCTGCAAGGACAGATTGAGGAGCTATGAAAGAAGATGCAGATCATCACTACACGAATGTAGCCATGGGAAGACAAAGCAGGGCATCTCTCACACACTTTGGAAGGCACACTCAAGAGTATTCAGCAGATGCAACGAACCATCGTCTTAGCAGCCGACGAGCCATTTATGGAAAATATGGTCAAGGAAATTCGACAAAAAGTCATTCAATGCACGGAGGCACTTCACCCATTGAATTCTTCATTCACCATCCTGAAAGCAAAGATCTAGAGCATACCAACAGAGTGACTTGAGGGCGAGTCACATAATTGTATTGTGGGGTTGTTGGGATGGGGTCTTGTGGGTCAATTTTGTTAAAATATTGTAAGTACCCGCATTCTGAGGAGCGAAGCGTGAGTAGCGCAGGTAAAATATGAGTCAAGGGGTTTTTGGAAGGTCAAAACCCCTTATATTTGGTATTATTTTGACATCCACTCATGGTTTTCAAACCATAGTATTGTAATACAAAAGAGTATATAAAAGGGTGTCTTAGTGAATCTAAGGAAATCAATTAGATAAGTACTTGATGGATGAAATAAATTTGAACCTCTAATTGTAGATCTTTCTGTGTTTGGGTGAAGGGGAAGGCTCTTGCAACTAAGTGCACGGAGACCTTGGTAAATCCGCAACTAAGTGAGCGCCCCCCTGTAGCTATGTGTGCATGGTATGGAAAGTTGTATAAGGAATATCTGAACTAATACAAATATATTTGAAGCAATTATGTGTCTATTTTTATGCACTTGTGTATTTTATGTATTTACGCGCAACTGAATTATATTTATTTGTATTTTATCTTAATTACATTGCGAACATCTGGATCAACTGTTAGATGTTATTTCATGTATGATTAGATGGTTATACGAAACTTGTAACTCTCTTTATCTAAAAATCGCTTGAGTTTCATGAATAAGGGTTTGCAGAGGTTAGATCAGAACTAAAACTACAGGAAATGACTTAAACTACATCACATAGCCTTCTAGATGCAAAAAACTGGTTCTAGAATCCCACAATACTCCCTCAGGTGAGATTGCAGTCTGTGCTACACGAGTTGTTGCCAAAAAGCATGGTAGTGTAGGGTTTTTTTGGTTATCACAACTAACTCTACACCTGGGTCCAAGCTCCTTCTAGCCAACAAGTTCCAGTTTCATCGTTCATAGAATATGGTCTTTTTATGATGTTGATAAGGTTCTTGTTCATGGATTCAGTGAGACCATTCTCCACAGAGAACGTAAAAGGGCCCCCCATGGCCCCACCTCTTTCTGCATGGAGAACGTAAAAGGGCCCCCCATGGCCCCACCTCCTTCTAAATGGAGAATGGATTTGTTTGCAAAACGGAGGAATGTGAGGAAACGAAACATGTGGAGAACCAAGAAATGAAAGGAAAGGGATGATGCGTGGCACCGCCCCAGACGTTCTAAACGTGACGTTAGTGCGTCTGATTTAATATTAAAGTTTTATCCTCCTGGAATTTTACGGCTGCTGCTTTTGGCACTTGGTTATAATAGCCGGACTTCTCTACATTTAGAAAGGTTCCCTACGTTGGCAGTGGAGGAATGGTTCAAGCATGCCAAGACATTACTGCTCCAACTTCCCATGGGCACGTGCATGAGCTGCAGGATTTCCAAATTTAGGCAAGTAAAAGAACATATTTGGGTGATCGTCAAGTTTTTGCTGAGCTGCAACTGTCAGTACTGTCAAATGATTAACATCGTAGCAATACTTTTTTTAGAGGCGGCAAATGTCTCTCATATGCCCTCTCTCCCTGTTTTCTTGTTTTCGTGATCAAAATTCCGTAATAGTCGCGGGTTCGAAGCCAGTAGAGTAGATGTATTTTTGACCTTCCAAATTCCCTAGTTACCACGTACACGAACGCTGACTATACAAAATATAAATATTTTCATGTATGAATTATGACATTTCTACCGCATGTGTGAATACGGTCAAATTGCCACGTTACAAATCTACCGGTCCGATTCCATTCCCGAGTTTGGAAAAGTGCGCATTCACTATGATTCCGCCTGGATTTCATGAATTGTGACATTTCCACTGCATATTTAATGTAGATATCAAAAGTTTGAAAAATTACTGACTTTGGACTACACATGATAGTTGCAGTGCCAGTTAGATCTGACATTGATGACATGGTTTATGATAAATATCCAAATACATCACAAACATCGAGATATCTTAACAACTGGATATTTAGATGATTTGAATAAATAAATAAAATAACGAGGCAACTTGTTCGTTTTTCTACGTTACGGACATTGTTATTCGATACAACCTCCTCCACGTGTAATTGCAATTTGCAGAGACTAATGAGGCAACTTTTTGGCTTTTGTCGGTTATATAGTTTGTTCGTTGATTCTGTGTAATATGGTGTTTTTCCTTGCCACATAGGTATGACTGCCGCATACCATAAGTTAAATACTTTTTGCATCTCAAAGTGCATTTCAAAATAGTATATAACGTCTTTCAATATAGTTTTGATTTGGCCGGAAGTCTAGTATTTCATTGAATATATTTATATTGCATTTCAAAGTTGCGCGCTCAAGTCTACAATGTATTTATGGTTTTTTTTTTTTTTTTAACAAAGCTTTAATTCAAAGAAAAGTGGTTGCATGTGTTGGAATTTGTAATTATAGAAGTTAAGAACTATGGAACATGTTGGACTTTGTAACTGTAGAAGTTAGTAATCATTGTGTTGAATATTGTAATTCTAGAAGCTAAGAACCATGGAATCAGGATAGTTTTCAACTTGTTAATAGTTTCAATGCATATCATGGAAACTGTTGGTATGTTCAGTTGGCTCATGACGTTGGGCACAACAGAGAAAAATCATTTAATATGTTTTGCATGAAGAGGCCTGTAATGAATAAAATTCATGCGTTAGGGTTTTTCTATATCGAGGGAGCAAGGGCTGGAAAGGAAACTATAGTAGTATTTTGTTGCCATGGAGAGGGTGATCAGAGCACAGAGGAAGAGAGCAAGGTCTATATTGAGATCCCACACACACCATGGGAAGGGACCTGCCCAGTTTTTACAGTCTGTACGACAAGGAGCACAATGGCTACATTAAGGGCATTGTCTCTAATGTTATCCATGACCTAGGGCGGGGTGCTCTGCTTTGGAGGGTGAGTTTCAAAAACCCCTTCAACTACAGGTACCATATGGATCTTTTCATCACAGCTGAGGGTATGTATACGGGCCAATTCATTTAATATGGTAAGAAGACAAACCTTTGATACTTAGTCTTGGAAACATGGCTCAGAGACCTGCTTCCTATTATGTATCTATTCGCAATCCCATCCTAAGATTTAGTATTCAATGATGCTATATTATCCAAGACATGAATAGGAGATCTATTTGTTGCTATTGCTATGTCTTTGTTCACATTCCCATTTTGAGATTTCGTACATGGCTAGGAGATATATTTACTAATATGTCTCTGTTGCGATTTCTATTTTGAGGCTTGAAATTACATGAACACATTCATTCATATTGATACCATAATTTAACAAATTGCAACACTTTGACTAAACAAAATTCAAGGATTAAAGTAAAAGAGTTGAGTATAGAAAAACTTGCATTCGAGGTTTTTCAAATACTTCGACTAAACAAAATTTAGTGTTTATAAAACTATTTAGTTGACAAAAATCGAAACTGGCGCATAACAGGACACATAAATATTACAATGTTTTAAAACTTTTATGTGACTATGAGCAAAAAAAGGAATTCCTCTGCTTGACATAAATGTTTTACAATGTGAATACTTTTTGTGGCTGAACGTAGTGATGTTCACTATTCCTTCAACATTAAAATTTAAGATCTATAATAACGTGACATATTGTTTTTTGCATTTTTATCATCCCTGCATGAGGAAAAAAATAATACAAAGTTCTTATTAATGTTTGCATAAATAGAAGATTGGAGCATTTTGTTATATGACTAAAAATTAAAGTTGAGAGAAAGGGGATAATACCTGAGGAGAGAAGAGAAAGTTGCTAGTTGGAACTTTGGGTTGTTTTGTTTTGTTTGTTGTTGGTGTCAGCATTCTGAATCTCATTATTGCCATTGATAGTGAAAAGACCATGTATATGCAAATTTTGCAATGTGTAAATTGTTGTTGTTTTTTTCTGCAAGGATTCTTGGTAAGATATATTAGCTAATTGGGGCAATAATTGCTTTAGAAATAGCTTATTTCTGAGACAACATTGCAAGATCCTATTAGTAGGAGTTCCTATAGTGCAATTAATAAAATGAGAAAGGAGAAAATGGATTTTTTGTTTGCACTTAACACAAAATATTGGAAAATATTCTATCATTGCAGATGATGACATTGGGCAACTGCATTTGCAATGACAAGTATTCCTTGCACTTGTTAAAGAAGAAGAATAGTCAATAGATTTGTAACAGGAAAAAAAAAAGAGTAATTGTCGTATGAAACATAAGTTGGTTATTGAGTATGTACTTACCTAGATTTGTCTATCAATTATTTTTTTGGGGTCTTGTTGTATCTCAATATTCAAATGTGTAATGAATGTAACACCCCCCTCCCACATTTACCTAAGTAACTGACCAACAGGGGTAAATATGTGACGAGAGGCTACTATAATATGATTCAATCTCCTAGATCACCTTAAGGAAGTGGAACCGACAAAACACAACAAAATCGACCATCCAAACGTCCTACAGAACCTCGAGGAGTTACCCCACCTTTCCAGTTGATGAACCCCTAAGGAAACTCAACATTTCAAGGACCTAGAACCCTAGCCGCTTTGTTGCCAAGTCCTTCAAGTAACTAAGTGTCTTAGTTGCTCCCACGAGCCTTCCTGAGTGCGACTGTAGCCTTTTTCTGCCAGTGCCACACTAGTGGCTGTGAGATGTAAGGCTAAATTCCAGGGCTAGGACCCAATCATTGCCCTTAACTTCATTGAATTTAATGAAAAGCAACATAGAGACACTGATGCGAGTGAAAATTCTTGAATAAAGACTTGACTAGACCCCTACTAGCCATGACAAGAATTTTCTTAAACATGTCACAAAAATGCATTCTACAATTCATAATAACATATCTAAGCATAGGGGTCTTATACTTATATGAGAATCACTAAGAAACATTGATGCCTGATCACATTAGCCACATTATCATCTATTAGGTAATAGATTCATTGCTCAATCACTTACGAATAAAAAAATGATGAGAACCATACATTTTCACTGTCACAAAACATATTCATAACCAACATATAAACAACATAAATAATGAGGATACAACAACCATAAATTCCACATATAATCCCATACTTTTAAACATAAAATACCAAGGAAAATAACTCTTATTAATGAATGCAAAATCAAACCTGGTATGACTAAGCCAAATTTCTCTTTAGCCAATCAGCCCCGTGACATATTCCAAGCGCAAATGTGGGTCTCAAACCAAAAGAACCAACTAGGGCTTTTCAAGGCTAAACCATCTCACCCTCATCAATAGAATCATGATTTACCACAATCCTCATTGGATCACTAGGCCATAAACAAGCATGTATGCCACCAAATTTCTTCACCTACACCGTGAGGAATTTTCCTGTCTCGTAGTCTCTAGGCTTTACCACAATCCACAGTCCAATTCAGGGATCAATAGGCATTAATCGAGACACCACCCTCCAGGTTTTACTGTATATATATCATCATTCACAGACAAGGATTCAGGTCTGATCAAGGGAATCCACCTCTAGGATTTATTATATATCTTGTCATTCACCATTCAAGGATTCCTAGGTCCACCGAGGCACACAATACCTGGATTTACCACAACCCATAGTTTGGTTCAGGGGTCACTAGGCCAGTTGCTTTACTATAATCCACAGTCTCATTCAGGGATCACTAAGCTATGTGTTCTTTCATTCAAAGATCCACCTCACCATGGCTAGATGAAAATGGAAAGGAAAGGCTGAAGAACACTGTCACACTTGGTAAAACCCATGCCCATTACATCAAGAGAACGAGAAACACACATGAATAACCATGCATGCAAATTCTAGCAAGGAAATCACAAATTCAAATCAATACCTGCAAGTAAACCCATTGCAGCTACTTGATCCTACTCTGTCTTGCATGATATTTTTCTTCCTCTTTTCCTTCTTTTCCTTTCTTGATCCCATGTTTAAGTTCTCCAAGAAAATTCTAAGTGTCCAAGAGTATGAGAGAGAGAGAGAGAATAGAGAGAAAACTCCAAAACTGAACTAACCAAAAGCCATGAATTGGTCCTCATAATCCTTTTTATTAATGTGGCCTATATTTTCTTCGTTTTCCATTATTTTTCTTTATTTTCCTCTCATGCAACCTATGAGCTTTCACCTTCATTTTCTCCTAATTTCCATAATTTTCACAAGTAAATTGCCAAAAAATGCCATTTGGTCTTTCCAAAGCCTTTGCCATTTCCTTAGCCATAATAACCGAAATGAACACCCACACTACGATGTTTTTCCCAACATTCAACTTGGAATAAGTGTCCCATAACCGTGGGTACTATTTTTCCTTAATTAACTTTTATTTCATGGAAATTTCACCAGGGCTATTATAGAACCCTCCCCCTTGGGGGAACACCATCCTTGGTGTTCAACGACACCTATAACCAACAGGGTTGCTGAAAGAAAAACATACTACCCATTGAGCTTTATAACTTAGCTTGTTGCAGTGTTTACATTGCAACCTACTGAGAGGCAAACCAACACGAGAACATAATAACGCAAAAATCATATTAACATGACCCCCATAGCGCTTATAGGATCTTTATATCACATCTCATGGCGGTATTTACATCCATATACATATATACATATACGAAAACATCACATCAAACTTATACCCAAAACATATACAAAAACATACATCAAGGACATTCTCTTCACCAACGAAAAAATAAGGATACATACCCTGCATCTGATCCGCCATATCTCATGTAGCTTCATCAAACCCAAAGTGCTTCCACTGCACTTTAACCTACTCATTTGCTCGGTTTTAGAGGATGAGCATTTTTATTTTCAATATACTTTGAGGTTCTCGCTAGAATTCTACATTTGGTTCCACCTGGAATACAGACCAGTCAATCACATGATCAACATCTTTAACATACTATTTAAGCAATGACACATGGAAAACATCTGGACATTCACTATCGAAGGTAGGGTGATTCAATAGGCTACTGGTCACATCCTTTTAAGAATATTGAAAGTGTTAAGGTCCTATAATAATAGGATTCATAATTTTGAATTGACTATGGTCAGTATTGTAATATTGTAAATACCTTTTCTTTCAACAAACGTATTCCCAAATTAAAAAATGTAAAGAGGGTATGTCCTAAAAGAACAATAAAAGGACAAAAAGAAACAAAGATCTAAAAAGTGAAAAATATGAACCCCACAAAAAGAGATAAAAATAGATCATGAAAGTGTGCAAATTCAAATGCCACTACTATTTTACTTTTTCTGCAAATAATGATTATGTGTAGCTTGTTTAAAATACCATAATCCATGATAAGTCAAATAGCTTAATTTTGAATTTTCATGCTTTAAATTTAATGTCGATAGATAGAGAATAAAGATCTAGCCAAATAGTTTAATCTTGGCAGATTAATAGTTAAAATAGAGAATGAAAGGGAGCTCAACAATTTAACTTGAGCTCTTGGATGAAATAAGGTTTGAATTAGTTAGTTTCCTATTTCAAAGAAAAATGAATAAGGGTTTGCAAGCTCAAATGCACCTATGTAAATAAGGAATAAAATGTTAAAATAGCAGATGGGTAGGTACAAGCAATTTTTACAATCATGAATAAACATCATTTGGCATATTACTAATTTTCCTCCCCACAATGTGCTCCAGTACTAAAATCCTTCAGTCATAAAGGCTCAAAGCATTTCTTTACTTTTGGTGGGATCGGACCCTCGGCCTAATGACTCATGGACATCAAGTATTGGATTCCACCTTATTGAAACCTTTCTCATTCATGAAAATGCCCTTTTCTCTTTACATCACTCATTTTACCCTACAAAATCCCCTTTTCCTAAGTTTAAAACACATCTTACCTAGGAAAGGTAAAACCCCCTTAACTAATTCCCCTCTCATTCAATATACTCAAAAACCCACAATTTTTTTTTTATCCTAAGTATAAGTGTTAAATGTTGATATTAGGCCATCACAGTGAAGAAATTCAAGCCAAACATCATAGTTTACGTTATGCTTACTATATTTTACATTTTGTGCATTCATTTCATATTAACATACTAACCTAATGTATTAGCTCCCCAATATACCTTTTCCCATATTAAATAACTCCATATATAATATTCAAACCCTGATTTAGTTATAAACTGTAGCTTCATCCCGCTCATTGTTTAAATTAACTCCCACTTCATATTTCCCCGACATAAACCTATTAACTCATCAACCCTTGGTGCCCTTAAAGAAAACTCCCCAAATCTTCACCGTGATTTCCCTCCATGCAGCTTCACCATGTGACAGGCGTTAGATCTCTCACCCCCAGATGTGACGACGTGCAACCGTATCACGCTCACTCCCTCTTCAAACTTTATCAGCCGGAGAGCATGTGAGATTCTTGGTCTTGCTCGGACCCGATTTTGCTATGTGTCAACCTCCAACATAGATCGTGTCCCCTTGGGGAAATACTGCTCGCTTGCCAAAAGCGGTGCGATAGCCTCCAAAACCGCCTCCCCGCCCAATGCGAAAACCGTCCACTGTTCATAAAATATTTTCCCTGCTAAAATATAATCATTGCCCTTTAAAAGGCCGAGAAGCCCCATTTCATCCTTTTTTGCTTGTTTTTTCTGTAAAGCCTCAGCAATACATTTGCAACACCCTAAGCCTCTGCGACCAAAATTCACTATCGTCTATCGCCTGAAGATGCTCCGGACACCCAATTTGAGCATCCAGTTCACGTCTGCAGCCACCGTACTGTCTGCAGTCACCATTCAAGCCAATTTAGCAATTTCCAGGTATTTTGAGAAAAAACCAGAACGACCCTCTCATTTGAAAATGTATAGTAAAAGTCAAAAGGTTACAGTAAAAGTCAAAAAGCACAGTAAAAGGAAAAAGATAAATCAACTAGATGAAAGAGTATTAGTAAAAGTGTATCAGATTGAAAAATCAAAGTGAATAAAAGTAGCCAATGGGAAGACAAACAACATGGAAGACAGTTACAAAGCATATAGATAAAATAAATTCATGTCAAAGTGAAGATAAATGAAAAAACAGAGCAATTAAGGTAAACAGTAAAATTAATCATGGAGGTAGTAAGGGTTAAATAGAGATGAAAACACTTTCACCAGCAACAATGAAAGTTTATCCAAATAAAAGGGTAAAACAGTTAAAAGAAAATTAAGGTTAAAAGATGAAATCAGAGCAGGAATGATATATTTTCCAGAAATTTCTTGTTTAAGCCATAATTTTCCAAAAACTATTATGGCCAATCCAAGATGCATTTTGAGAAAATGGAGGAGGTTTGTGTTCCTAAAAGGCCAATCTAGAAGAACCTATCTCACGTTTTAGACATGTATTAGAAAAATGGATATAAGTACATATCTTCACAGCCTATGTTTCGACTGTGCAAAGTGCTCTTTTTCACATCTTTTTGTAGAGAATATTCTAAACAGCTGGAGCTGAATTGTGGGAAACTGAAAGAGGTTTATCTCAATAGCATACTTATATACAATAACCGCATTCAATATTTACATATATATCTCGGATTGATATATAAAAAGGTATCATTATACCCTAATTTTGCAGAACTTCTGGAGCAGAATGCACAAAGGAAGGAGGTAGTTAGTGACTTGGAAGTCTCATCATCAATTAAGAGTTGCTATCAAATTAATTTCTCTTCTTTATCACCATAAATCTATAAATATAATGCCGAATAGATTCATTAGTTTTGAATGTCCTTTCTTTAAGTTCTATTAAGGTAAAATAGTTTGAGATATTTGTAAAACCAATCTTGATATTTTTTCAAGATATTTCAGTTTAGAATTTGTATAAATACTTATTCATTTGAAGTATTTCATGTGGATTGTTATACATTTGTAGAGTTATTTTGATCTTGAACCTAAGGGTGATTGTACCATTTTCAAGTCAATATACTGGAGCAAGTAATAAAAGCATTGAACTGTATGATTCATGAGATGAGCTATTTGCAGTAAAGTATCTTCTTTATGTGATTTTGTTACCTTTCTTATGTTTTTCACAAACTTAATTGTTTTCTAAATTTGAATGTATTAACTGGAAATATCACTCAGAATTTGTTTAAGTACACTCTGTTTTGCACAGTTAGTCATTTACATGTTTTCCTCTGATACCTGGTTCTGAGATTCCTTACTTTCTCTCCCATCCCCGTTGACCTCTTTCATTTCTTCCATAATCCATCCTAGGGAACCCTTAATTGCTCCCTGGATCTGATTAGAAGCCACTTCACTAATTTTCCTCCCCAAAATGTGCTCTAGTACTAAAATCCTTCAGTCATAAAGGCTTAGAGCATTTCTATGACTTTTGGTGGGACTGGACCCTCGGCTTAATGACTCATGGACATCAAGTATTGGATTACACCTTATCAAAACCCTTCTCATTCATGAAAACACCCTTTTCCCTTTACATCACTCATTTTACCCTACAAAATCCCCTTTTTCTAAGTTTAAAGCACATTTTACGTAGGAAAGGTAAAAACCCCTTAACTAATTCCCCTCTCATTCAAAATACTCAAAACCCTACAAAAAATGATTTTATTCTAAATATAAGTGTTAAATGTTGATATTGGGCCACGACGATGAAGAAATTCAAGGAAAACATCATATTTTACATTATGCTTACTATATTTTCCATTCTGTGCATTCATTTCATATTAACATACTAACCTAATGTATTAGCTCCCCGATATGCCTTTTTCCCGTATTAACTAACTCCTTCATATATAATATCCAAACCCCAATTTAATTATAAACGATAGTTTCATCCCCCGCATTGTTTAAATTAACTCCCCCCTTCATATTTCCCTGACATAAACCTATTAACCCACTAACCCTTGGTGCCCTTAAAGAAAACCCCACAAATATTCACCTTGATTTCCCCCCATGTAGCTTCAACGTGCAACAGTCATTAGATCTCTCACCCCCAGATCTGATGACACCCATCCATATCGCGCTTACTCCCTCTCTGACCTTTATCAGCTCATGAGCATGCGAGGTTCGCGGTTTTTCTCAGGCCTGAATTTTCTACGTGTCAGCCTCTGGCATAGATTTTGTTCCCTCGGGGAAATACTGCCTGCCTGCTAAAAGCAGTGTGATGGCCTCCAAAACCGCCTCCCCGCCCAACGCGAAAATCGTCCACTGTTCATAAAATACTTTCCCCGCCAAAATATAACCGTTTCCCTTTAAAAGGCTAAGAAGGCCCATTTCATCCTTTTTCGCTCATTTTTTCTATAAAACCTTAGCAATATGTTTGTGACACCCTTAGCCTCTGCGACCAAAATTCACTGCCATTTACCGCCCAAAGAAGCTCCGGACACCCAATTTGAGCATCCAGTTCACGTCTACAGCCACCATACCCTCTGTAATCACCATTCAAACCAATTTGCAAGCCAACTCACCAATTTCCAGGTATTTTGAGAAAAAACCAGAACGACCCTCTCATTGAAAATGTACAGTAAAAGTCAAAAGGTTATAGTAAAAGTAAAAAAAGCATAGTAAAAAGAAAATGAATAAATCAACCAGATGAAAGAGTATCAATAAAAGTGTATCAAATTCAAAAGTAAAAGTGAATAATAACAGCTAGTGGGAAGACAAACAGAATGGAAGACAATTACAAAGAATACAGATAAAATAAATTCATGTCAAAGTGAAGATAAATGAAAAAACGAAGCAATTAAGGTAAACAGTAAAAGTAGACATGGAGGCAATAAGGGTTAAACAGAGATGAAAACACTTTCACCATCAATAATGGAAGTTTAACCAAAGAAAAGGTAAAAATAGTTAAAAGAAAATTAAGGTTAAAAGATGAAATCAGTGCACGAATGGTACATTTTCTAGAAATTTCTTGTTTAAGTCATAATTTTCCAGAAACTATTGTGACCAATCCAAGATGCATTTTGAGAAACGGGAGAATTATTGTGTTTCTAAAAGGCCAATATACAAAAAAATAACTCCCTATTTACACAGGTATTACAAAAAGGGAGATAAATTCATATCTTCATAGCCTATGTTTCAGACTGTGCAAAGTCCTGTTTTTGACATATTTGTGAAAAGAATATTGTGAACAGCTGGAGCTGTATTTTGGGAAACTGAAAGAGGTTTATCTCAATAACATACTTATCTAAAATAAACTCTTTCACTTTTTACATATCTATCTCAGATTGAGATATACAAAGGTATCACTGGACCCTAAGCTTGCAGAATTTCTGGGGAAAATGCAGAAAGGAAGGAGGTAGTTAGTGACTTGGAAGCCTCATCATCGATTAAGAGTTGCTACCAAATTCGAATTTATCTTCTTTGTCACCATCAATCCATAAATATGGTGCCAAATAGATTCATTAGTTTTGAGTGTCCTTTATTTAAGTTCTATTAAGGTAAAACAATTTGAGATATTTGTAAAACTAATCTTGATATTTTTTCAAGATATTTGAGTTTAGAATTTGTATAAATATTTCTTCACTTGAAGTATTTTGTGTGGATTGTTATACATTTGTAAAGTTATTTTTATCTTGTTCTTAAGGGTGATTGTACCATTTTCAAGTCAATAGATTGGAGCAAGTAATAAAAGCATTGAACTGCATGATTCATCAGATGAGCTATTTGTAGTGAAGTATCTTCTTCATGTGATTTTGTTACCTTTCTTATGTTTTTCACAAACTTAACTGTTTTCTAAATTTGAAGGTATTAACTCGAAATATCACTCAGAATTTGTTTAAGTACACTTTGTTTTGCACAGTTAGTCATTTACATGTTTTCCTTTGATACTCGGATCTAAAAATCCTTAATTGCTCTCCCATCCCTGTTGACATCTTTCATTCCTTCCATAATCCGGCCTAGGGAACCCTTAATTGCTCCTTGGATTTGATTAAAAGCCACTTCACCATCCAACCCTTGAGATCTACAAAAACTTACCTATCTTTCACTATAGACACTGTCTTTTAGATCCTTGATCCAATCTTTTTTGTCTCACCTATGACTCCATAGCCCAATGGCAAAAGCAAACCTCTGTTCATCTAAGTAAGTGATCCCACCACCCAAATTCAAAACAAAACCCAAGTGAAACCATAACTAGCCTAAAATTTATTAACTAAAACTAAGTTAAATTATAAAGAGAGATCCCTCTCTAAGCATCAGGAAGGCTAGGTCCTAATCTCCAAAATTGGTTTGTGGTTACCTCTATTTTTTCCTTCTTTAAAAATTTCAAAGGGAATTTTGGAGTGATAACAGAAAGGTCCACAAAATTGAGGCATGATTCAGGTGGATGTTGGTGGTCATATTCCTATTCCACTTGGACCCCACCACTATTTATTTCATTTTTTTAGTTTCCTTAATTGTAGCATAGTTACTATTTTTTGTAGTTTTTCAAGTCTTGAACTTGTAGAGCCGTTTTGAGGCCCTAAACGACATTTTTTTGGAAAACGGTAAAACAAAAACCATTGCCAAATGATTGTTGTTGAAATTTGTAGTCCTCGGATAGATCTTTCTAACGAGGAATTATGCACATCAAATAGAGGTCGTATGCCAAAGTTACAACCCTGAGAAGTTGATGTACCAATTTACCCAAACGAGGCCCATAGCTTTGGCGCTTCATCTCCTACGGTTAGGTTTTTGATGTTTAGGGTTTTCCATTGTTTCACGATAATAAATAGGCCTTCGAACCTCATTATAACATACTTTAGAGCCATGTAGCCACCACATCTCTTCATAGAGATAAGCTACCATCGCTTGAGCTAGTTTATTTTCCATTATGTTTGTAAGCATATTTCAGTTCTTTGATATCAATGAAATGAAGTGTTATTTCTACTACATCTCTATATTTGTGGTTAGATCTATATTTTTTTGTGTTCCTGTTTAAGTTCAGATTAGTGGTATTAGATCAGGTCTTCTCTTTCTCTGTTTTTCTTTGCATGTCCCCAACAAGGTTGGGGTATAAGGAGTTAGGGCTCGAATTGGTTGAACCCTTGCAAGACTAGCCTCACAAACCACGACAACCTTCCATGGTGGAAGAAAAGAAAGATGAGGGACTAGGAGATCCTTTCAAACTATTGCTTTTAGAATCCCTTGAGCGACAAAGGAACATGCTGATGGTAAAATTTTCCCAGATCCTTCAACGACTACCCATAGGTAACACATCTTCTTCCAGCTACCAATCTAGGAGCCCCAGTCCCTTTAAGGTACAAGCTAACTTTGACAGCCCCATATCTGAAGGTCAAATAGATGCAGATGCTGTTGATAAATGGTTAAATATGCTAGAAGGATATTTCTCAATTCATGACTTTTCCAACCAGGAAAAGGACTACTTTTTACTCCTGAAAGTGGCTCCCCAAGTCAAGGACTGATGGGAAACCTACTGCGAGAAGAGGGACAAGAGTGAACCCTCACTATTCTCAGCCACACCCACTTGGAATTATTTCCAAGATGTCATCAAGGAGTAGTATTACCCTATTGGGAGCTATGAAGATAAATACATGAAGTGGACCACGCTGCAGGAGGGAAGGGACTAAGACGTGCCAGAGTTCACAAATATTTTTCGTACCCTTCACAGGAATTTGGGTATCAAGGATTCTAAGCAGCATTTGGTACTCACATTCTGTGACTATATAAACAAGTACATCCAGGACGAGATGATATACTTGGACATCCCCTCACTTGGCCCTGCCTATCGATATGTTTTCAATATCAAACATACATTTAAACAGAAGAAGCGAGACTTGGATCTATGAATCTGAAGCATGGGAAAGGCACCCCAAGCTGAATAACAAAGGAAAAATCCAAGGCAAGGCGACCCAAAAAACCTGCCGAAGCCGCAAGAAAATAACAACACCATGAAGACAAAGGACATAAGGAAATGGAGTGAGTTCCAAAAGAGCCCCACTCACAACACAAGTGAGTGTCGAGCCAAGAAGTCACTGATGGCCAAGATGAAGGTTTTCGAATCAGATGCATGTTCCAACTCTGAGTCAGGATCTAAAAAAGGGAATTTCAAAGGGAAACGGATGATTGATTTGGAGCCCAGTGCCACCATTAGCACCACTAAGCTCTAGAAGAATGAGCCTGAAGATCCAGAGGAGGGGGATCACCTCTTCTGCTCATAGATGTGGGTGAAGGGTTCTCCGCTGTAGTTCATTGTTGACAATGGGAGCCAAAAAAACATCACTTCAACAGAGGTCCTGAAGAAACTGGGCCTACCGACCATAATACACATGCAACTGTACACCATTGGTTGGCTTCACTAAAGGTGAGAAATTTGCGTCAGCCAATAGTGTTGCCTTCGCTACCACATCAAGCCCTTTGCAGATGAGGTATTTCTGGGAGCGACATGCTATGTATGAGTTTAGGCCCCACAAATTATTATTACTTTGGGCAATAAGTTGTATAGGATAATGGAGGTAGCACTGTCTATGACCATCTCTTTGATCACTATGAAGAAATGTAGTAAGATCATTTCCCAGACAGGGGTATCTCTACACTTTTAGGTCAATCACTGTATTGATTTGACCTAAGGTGTGTTGTTGAAGTAGATTCAGGAGTTGTTGCAAAAACGGAAAATTAGGCCAAGTTCATCACCATGTGGGAGTCTGGTCATATTGGTATAGAAGAAGGACATGACTTGGAGACTCTTTATTGATTATCGGGTGCTGAACAAGATCACTATCTGGAATAGGTATCATATCCCATACATTGATGACCTTCAATTCAAGGGGGCCCAATATTTTAGGAAGAATGAATTTAAGTATGGGTATCACTAGGTACCAATCAAACCCTTTGATGTGTGGAAGACTTCTTGAAATCCAAGGAGGGAATTTTCGAATGGTTGGTAATGGATTTTGGGTTGACGAGTGCCCCCGAAAACTTCATTAGGCTGATGAATGACATCTTGTGACCCTGTTATCGGGAAATATAGTGTCTATGTAGAGCTACTAGTCCCACTAAGATGGGTAGCTATCTTAGAAACAAACAGATTAAAGCTCCTTTCTCTTTCCTTATGAGAAGTAGATAAGAGAAGAGCAAGGAATACTAACCTCAATCTTTCGCTTGGTTCCCTGCTTGTTCCTTCTCCCCTCTGACAGATCTTTGCCACTCCTTCCTTGATTACTCCGCTTCAAAGAGTACCTATAAAGTCAAAGCAGCATAATACCTTCAAAGTGCAGAGATCTACAATCATAAACAATATAGGACCAGATATATATTGACCACACAAATGCATATATTATAAGACATACAAGAATGTGGAGGAAAACTTGAATAGCTTTATTGATATAAAGATTAGAAGAGAGGATTACAACCCATTGATTTGACCCAACGTCATCCTCCCAACATGAAAGCCCTTCTTCACCTCATGAAAAGCTTAGATCACACAACACTATGATGTTCCACCAGGAAACCAACAACACTTCCTTACAAGATACAAGATTCCAGCCTCTGGATCTCTGGGATGAGGGATCCATATATAGATGATTTCAGGGGGGTGAGTCAGTTTCTGGGATTTTGATTAGTGTCCTCTCCTTGATAGTTCTTGATTCCACTTGGAGATTCATGATCTCTTACTCATCCCTAGGCGAATTCAGAGAGGCAAGTGTCATAGGAGAAGTTTCTAGAATATTCCATGATCATCCACCTCGCAAACTGTCACTACTATTTGTCTACGCTCGCCCATCACACCCTACAGAAGGGATTTTTAGTATGCATCGCACTTTTTGCATGTGGCAAGTGAGATACATCGCACCCTTTGCACTGAGCAGTCTGTATGGTCCAGTTTTGACTAGTTCTGAGCAGTTTTTTGTGGAGAACTTCTGGGAGATGATGTAATCAGCTGACCTTGTTCCTTTAGGGTATGAAACAACAATTTTAGGGACTCAGAAGCCCCTGGTTTATGGGCATATATGATTGGGGTTGTAGTGCCCAAATATGTCTATAACAGTTGCCCCCTAAAGCATGAGGTCGAAAATCTTTTGATGTCGAGTGAAATGCTTTATCACGAGGATCCGAGGTTTTTCAAACTAGAAGGCGACTTGTAATAAGATATAATACAATACATTATCTTCATAAAATTTTCATGATCTAGCTGAGGCGGGCATTCCCATGCTCAGCTTTATAAGTGTAGACAAATGGTAGAGATAGTTTGTGAGGTGGATGATCATGGAATCTTCCAAAAACTTCTCCTGTGACACTTGTCTCTCTGAATTCGCCCAAGGATGAGTAAGAGATCATGAATCTCCAAGTGGAATCAAGAACTATCAGAGAGAGGACACTAATCAAAATCCAAGAAGTTGGCTCACCCCCCTGCAATCATCTATATATGGATCCCTCATCCCAGAGATCTAGAGGCTGGAATCTTGTATCTTGTAAGGAAGTGTTGTTGGTTTATGGACATATATGATTGGGGTTGTAGTGCCCAAATATGTCTATAACAGTTGCCCCCTAAAGAATGAGGTCGAAAATCTTTGATGTTGGGTGAAATTCTTTATCATGAGGATATGAGGTTTTTCGAATTGGAAGGCGACCTGTAATAAGATACAATGCAATACATTATCTTCATAACATTTTCATGATCTAGTTGAGGCGGGCATTCCCATGCTCAGCTTTATAAATTAATTTTCATGTATATAGGACAGACAACCGTCTGTGTGGTAGACTGATGATTCTAATAGAGCCATCATCCTTTGATTTGGATGATCATCTGTGCAGCAATGATATACATTTGATGTATTTATTTTCTTGAATATATCGTGGCCTGAATGGATGAACTAGATCCAGAGTCTTCAAACATGGAAAGACATCTCCTGAGTCGAACATGGAAAGACATCGCCTGATTACCAGCCAATGATGTAATTTGTTAACAGGTGCGAGAGGGATCACTGATAATGATGATGACCCTCAAGGTACTGCAGTACAATTCACATGGTGTGAAAATGGGACTTGGCGTCGAACACCATGCAAAATCTTTCGGTCGTAGGCCATTGATGTAAACCTGTCGCTGGAAGTGAGAAACTTGCCATTGAGGCATGCAAGCTTCAAAGTACTGAAAGGGTTGTTCCTAGGTTGACTTCTTGGATAATGAGCCGTCGTCGACAAGAAGTAACCCGTCGTAGGAGGGCCTTACTGAATCCCACATCTACGACATGGAGGAGCAAATGATTTTGTGGAGGTGAAAATGATCTAATGATACAGGGTTCAGGGTGGCGGTCATGAAAGAATGAAGGGTGAAGGTATTGCAGCGGATGAGACACAAGCTGGGTTGGTGAATTCTCTGATCGACTTCTCTTGACACTGAAATGGATTGGTAGCATTAACCCCAAAGATGGATGGTACGACGGACCAATGGTAATATGACCGGTGAATGGAATAACCCAACCCGACTCAATCATGGTGATGGAGTGAAAGTGTCATGTTCAAGAGCGACTCGCTACCAATAAAGT
>APFE030344737.1:36650-48501 GCA_000404065.3 Pinus taeda | reverse complement strand
TAAGGGATGATGGAGCAACAGTGGCAGAGCTAGAGCGTCAAAGTTCGAAGCAGCGCAGTGGAGTGTTGTAGTAGTGTGGAAGGCACAAAGCAAATACAAAAACAATGTAGTAGCATCAAAGGATCAGCACAGATTAGCAGTAGAGGTAGCTTCAGCGTCAAGGGGCATCCAGACTGGCCAGCATGTCAGCTTTTAGGTGGCTTTTCAGTTGCTTACTTCTTAGCAACTAAGTTGCAGTGCAACAGTTAGCAGTGGCAGTGCTATGGGCAGCATGATGTAGCATATTGAGAGGGAGCTACAGTACAGATACAGGAGCGACAGTGGCAGTGTCATGGACAATAATAGAGATTGTTGCAGTGCAGTGGATGAAGAGCAGCAGGCCGAGCATTAGCAACGCAAAGGACCGATCCCATGGATCAGTTTGATACTTCTGTTGGGAAGTATTGCTAGAGCACATTCCTCGCTAAGAGGGAATGTTGATTTTTGGGTAGCATCGGATGTGCTCTCACTCTGAAATTTTGTCGAGGGGCTAGAACACGAGTTCTAAAGAAACCAGAAACCTTTTGGTGAAATTCCACCTAGATTGTATTTTATTAAAAATAATTAATATTTTTAATGGGATTCCTAAGTCTAAACCTAGGAAAATTAAAATATTAATGGGTTTTAATCAAAATATGGGTGAGAATGATCTAGAAGGTGAATCAAGTCATGTTTTAATGTTAGACGTTGATTAGAGACTTAATATCGGCTGTTGAAGACTCATTAGGAAAGGTATAAAATGGAGGCTTGGGTTCATTTGGAAACACACACGGAGAGAACAAATTGATCAAGAATTCGATTCCTAGGGCAGGGTTTGCTAAGGATTTCGAATTAAGTGATCATTTTGTAGCAGAGGGGCAATGAGAATCCGGGAGAAGGACTTTCTAGAGAATACAGACAGAGAGGCGGAGAGAGCTAGCAGAGTAGAAAAGTTGCCTGTCACGCAAAAGTCGAAACTGTCGGGAACTACCGAAACTGCCGGGAAAGTTGACAAAGAGGGCAGAAGCTGGAACTGTCGGGAACTACTAGAATAGTCGGGAAAGCTGATGCAGAGGGCAGTTTCTTGAACTGCTGGGAATAATCAGAACAACTGGAACACCAAGGAAAGTTGATGCAGAGGGCAGAAGAGGTGATGCAAAAATAGCCGAGGTTAGACAGTCTTGTGTCGAATCAACTAAAATTTTGCCGGGTGAAGTGAGGTAAAGCTCACTCAGATTTTCCCCCAGTATTTTCTCTATATAGGATTGATAGATGAGCATCCTAGATTTGTATTCAGATATTTCTCCTACATAATAATAAACCCTCAGAGTTGCTGCACCATTTTTCCTGCATTGGGTTTTTTCGGGGACTATTATGTCCAAAAATAAGTGTGTCCTATGTATCTTGTTCTTTGGTCTGTTTTTTGTTTCATGAGGTCAAATATTTAATTAGTATAGGTTGCAGAAGTAATTTGCTTCAATATACAAAAGAATAACTTGATGAATGTAATCTAAAAAAGAATCAAGTAGGTGAAGTAGATTCAGATTTGCTGCAATAGGGGTTCCTTGGACTAGGATTTTTCACACCAAGGAGGACCCTCCTGACTATTCATTAACTAGATTCCCAAGGTCATCGTGATGCTTGATGAAGGCTTCCTCTTGAATGTTTGGTGTAGGGCATACTTGAGAATGTCTAAGAAAGCCATCAAATAATTCCTCAATAGATGATATGCTCCTAGGTTCATGATTATGCAACCATGAATTATGACCATGTGGGGATCTCATGAACAACAGTATAAGGACATTCTGGTGGACCACTTTCATCTTTGAAGTATGTGCGATAAATCTTTCTACATGATCAATTGCAGAGAGTGGATCACCATCAAACATGGGCACCCCATGAGCCATCCTCCCCGTGACATGATTAGGGTGCCCAGGGATGCTAGTGATGTCCAAATTGGGAAAATCATCAAAGAAAGACATCCTATTGAGATATACATGTAAGTTATGTAGGAGTCACCGAGGTGATTTTAGAGATGCCTAGAGAAATGCTTGCTCCACCCTAAAAGCATTGACCTTAAAGTTCAATGAATAACTAGGGCATCATTCTTCCAATGGAGTCGCCAAGAATGATATAACAATGATATCATAGGGGCAACAAGACACATGTCTCGTGTCCCCGACAACGAAGCCAAAAAGGTTACTGCTCAATCTAGCAGGGGTCCTAGAGGGGTTCCAAAGGGACTACTACTAGACCAAGTGATAACAATGGGACAAGGATTCATTGTCACCTTAGTCGATGTCCCCTGCTCTTTACGTACTTTCAGTGATGGGAGGAGTCTTGGTATGGAGAAAATCACTTGAATGATAGGATCAATGGCAAGGTATAACATGATTTCCTAGGCCCATTCAAAGGAGAGGCTCAATTAATGGTTCAAATACTTAAAGATGTTGAGAAATCTAGTGCAACTAGAGTAGGTGAATTCTCATTCAATGATAACTGCTTGTGATGTAATTTTACTTAACTTGATTAGCTTCTTTTCATTGATTATATTAATGTTCTCTATCATCAAACAACTACCTATCATAAACAACAATGAGACAAAGGACACAAGATGTAGGCGATCAGCCAGGGCCAAAACCTCTCCAACATGAGAGGAAAACCCACAAGAATTCTTCTTCTTATGGAATCTTCAATTGATGAATTCCGAGCCCTAGACCCTTGACCAACAATCCTTCCAAGACCAAGTCAATCCTTGCTTCAAGTCAAAGTCAATTTCTCCTTGAATATGCTGCAATTTTTCCTTCTTCCCTAACCCTCGACCCTGCAACTTAAGTCTTAAATTCTCGGACTCTCTTTCTTCAACATTCAGCCTCCTGTAGGTGACTGCAATTTTCCCATGTGTGACCAAATTAGGAAAACTTCAACCCTCCTCCTTTGCTTGGCTAGGGCTAGGTTCTTTGTGACTCCAACCTTCAATATAGTTTCCTTCCTTGCCTTGTTTCGACCCTCTTGTGATGACTATAATTTGCAGTTGCAATAGAGAGATAAGCCCTAGTCTCCTCACACATGTGAACAGAATGTGGGCTAAAACAAATTAGAAAAACTTCGCTCTTCCTTCTCCTCCCTTTGTTGGTTGTTAGTCTTCTTTTCCTTTCCTTGATTGAACTTCTTATGAGAGAGAATGTGTGCTTGAATGAGGCCGAGTGCTCCTTCAAAAAATATCTCTCCATGCAAATAAGCCAACTTGTATTCCTCCTTAGGACAACTTGTCCTTTTGATAGGTTAATTTGCTTTCTTTGAGGACCATCTTGATTGTACACTTGTGATAAGGTCTTGGAGGGTCTTTTGACTCTTACAATGAATTAAATAAATATGTAACATGCCCAAGAAGGGCCTCTCATACATGACAAAGACTCTTTTGACTTGTAGACTACATGACAAGCCCTAGACGCTCTCAATGGGAGCTTTATCTACAAAAATAATTTTCCTTGAGCATGAAACCCATGTCTCAAGCATAACAAAAATAATTATATTTTTCTTCTTTACATCAATTACATAAAATCGTGATTACATATGTCACTATGAAGACTGAACCTAGTTACATATTTCAACACTCCCTCTTAACTAGGGAGGTATTCATAATCCATACAAGGGACTTGGACATTCTCAATCTAAAGAATTCTCAAAAGAAGAATCAGATTGGTAAACAATCTGTATAACATCATATCATCCATCGTTGTCACATAGCAAGGCCTTGACTAACAACTCTATCTCTACACAAGATCAGAGCACAATGCTGGCGAGACCAATGATTTATAGACACCCTCATCATTGTCTCTCTCGGAACATACCCCACCCAGTTTCTCTCAGAGTATGTTCCACCAGGACCATCCTTATCTTGGATTCCTAGTCCTCAAACAATATCAATCCTATTGCACCCATTTTGTCAAAGTTCCAAGGAAGTAGAAGTGCCAAATTGTTTCAACAAGATCGGGTCATCTATCAGCAGTCTACATGTCATGTAAACCCATTCTGCAAGTTATGTAATGTAAATGATCCTAGTAAGACCTTGAATGTATGTAACAACATTGGTAAACTTATGATTTTGATGACAAATTTCATGCTAGGAGGTTTTTTAACCTCACTGATTACCCGTGTTTTTAAACACGGCTAATCAAAAGAGTTTTTTCCCTCCAGCTTAAACTCCAAAGCTAGGGTGAAATTTATTGTCAAAATTTTGAGTGAGTCCTAGTGTTTTTAGTCGACACTGATGTAAAAGTGATCTAGGAATAATTTAAGCTAGTTGGCTGAGTTATTTTATTACAAATCACTTAGTCTACTAGTTCATATTGTGTCGCAGATGGGTACGTGTCTTGAGGGTTTAACCAAATGTATATTCCCCATTTGAGGATTGTAAATGTAAAATCTTATGTATTAGAGGGTGGAAAAATAATTAAATCCCCTCATGTAAACTACTCAATTTTTATGGAAAATTAAAATTAAATCCTAAGCTAGAAAATTAATTAATTAGAGTCAAATAGGAAAAATCCGTGGGTCTTAAAGGAAACAATTTTTAAAGTTCCTCCACCAAGGGAATATTGTATATTTCAAGAAAATATGGGTCATTGGACCTTGGTGGTTAAGTAAAACTTAAAAGTCAATTTTTTTAGGAAATTAGCTCAAAATAATTAATTTTGAGCTAATGAAAATGAATTAAATGATAAATTCGAAAATTCCTCAAAAAAAAAAAAAAAATCAAGGGCCAAGATTAAAAGATAATCAAATATTTTTCAATGACCAAGATTATTTTGACAAGGATCAAAGAAACTAGTCGTTATTTTTCTACTTGAAGGATAAATCTATAAATTAGAGTCATTTGAGTCTCTAGCATCTTGATCTTTGGCTTGAAAATTGTTGTTGAAGCATATTTGTAACTATTGTCTTGCTGGGAACAATTTTTTTATCATCATAAAGATTTTAGGGTGCAATTCAAGGTGTTCTTGCTTATTGATTTGTGGTATGTGCTAATTACGGGTATCTCTATGTTGTGCTAAATATTGGTAAGATCTCTTTTTCCATTAGATAGAGCTAAAATCATACTACTGATAGTTTTGGGCTAATCTTAGGTGGCTTGATTCCCCATGTGATTTAACAGATTATTTTTAGATAAATACTTAGTGCTTGTAGGTACTTTAGTCCTTGGCCTCCAAGTTCACAAACTTGGGTGGGAATCACTGTTGCTTGGATCCAAAATATTTGTATGGTGGATTAAATCTTCGCTAAAGCTATAACACACATTGGGGTTTCTAAGGTATTTTTAGCCATTCATCAAAGAAAAAACTCCATAAAAATATTTTTCTCAAAATTAAAATTTTCAAAAGCCTTGTATATTTGTAGATTTTGTAAATAATTTTGTAAATCTAGTTTGTAATTTTTTTAACTAGGGTTTTGGGGTTTTAAGTGTTGTGTATTTGGGGTTTGGGCATTTTATTTTCATTTTTTGCAGGTTGGATCAAGAGATCAGGATGAAATAGAGCTAGATCTAGGCCCTTGAGGGTAAGATCTAGTCTATAGGAAATTTTGCAAGGTTATTCACTGAATATTTGCAGCAAAATTCATATTTGGAAGAGATTTTTGTTTTCAAAGCAAGAGCTTTCATTTTCAGGCCTCCCCGGCCTAGATCCAACCTCCTCTAGTCTTTTGTCAACCCAGTGAGCCCCTTCATCAACATTTTTAAGCCCTTTATGGAAAGTTGTAGCCTCTAGAGATCTCGACCTCCCTTTCCTAGCCCAATGTTAGGGCTTTTAGGCCTTAGAAGGCCTATCTGTGGGCCCTAGTCCACATGGTTGCCCTCCATTGACCCTAATGGTTGCCCTTTGGGTTGGTCGTGGCCTTTCAGGCCCTAATTTGCCTCAAAAACCCTAACGTCTAGCCTTGAGGCCTCCTCCTCCTCCAATGTCTAGCCTCTGAGCCCTAGCGTTGCCTCTTTTCGACCTCCTCTTTCCTTTTTTGTGCCCCAATTTGCCCTCCTAAGCTCCTCTTCCCTCAATCCTGGCCTTCCTTGGCCTAGCACTGGCTTTTCTTGGCCTATTTCTACCCTCTGTTGCGCTAAAGCCTCCTCAGAATTTTCAGTGTTGATTCCTTGGTGGTTTTGCAGGTGTTTGGTCTCCAAAATGTTCATTTTCAGGTGGCATCTTCATTCTGAAATTTTGGGCCACTTGGGCAAGTGCATCTACAAGGCCTATGGCCTAGGGTTTGACCTCTAGAATCTAAATCCTTGTTTTCTCTCTATTTTATTACAGAAGTTAAAACAGTTATAATTAGGCCCTAAAACCACATGCAAATTGGTCTAAATTGTTTAAAATGGAAAAATTTCCAGTTTCCTAAATTTTGGCCACTTGGGCACCCTAGATCTGTTTTTTCACTTGCTGGAATTTACTGCATAACTAAAGATTTTAGATTTTGAATTTCTGAAGCATACACTTAAAAAGGGTAAAAAACCTAAAATTTTCAGTTTCAGTGAAATTTTCCTATTTTTGGGTGTTCTGAGCCTTGTCTTTGACTCTTTAGCATTACTAGCTTGTTGATTTGTAGTTTACTTACTGTCATAATAACTTATTACAGATCTGAAATATCGTTGAATACATCATCATAAAGTAAGCTAAACTCTTAGATTTACACTTGCTGGTCATTAGAAAGTTTTATGCTTCATGTGTTGGACAAATTCTGTAATCCAGAGTGACTTTTCTCCTGCCGTCAAAACACTAATAAGTGCTAAAATTTTCTGAAGTACTACTGCTGATTTGATTGTTGAGATCTAACATTTATGTGTCTTGATTATAAGTTTGCAATTTTTTTTGAATTTGGCACCTAAGGCACTCCTACAGTTAAGCTCTAATGATCTAATGTTGTAATTGGTATAAGTTGATCTAATACTTGAAATCTAACTGGCATAATTGTGTTTGGCATATAATTGAATCATTGCTCTAAGTCTTTGGCATCTGGGTTAATTATCTTAAGCACTTGATATCTAAGCTTTTCATTGGTTATCTTAAAAATGGTGTTTAGATTAGCCTAACTGGTATTGAACATTTTTTAAATATTGGCATTTACATCTTGTGGATAATCATTACTGGATAAATGGTTTAGTTTTCTTTGAATTGGTTAAGCATCTTGTGGGTGATCTCTAGTTGAAGTTTCCACTTGTATCTTTCAGCGTTTATCTTGTTAAAGATTGTTATCTCAAGATTGTTAACTATTTTTGCTTTAAGATAATTCACATTTAGTACTTGATTAACATAAGCAATCTTAATTCAAGATAATTTCACTCATCATCTTACACACGTATTCTAGGATCTAGCCTGCATTAAGAATTCACCTCCTAGCATAAGCTAGGTTGATAGACTCTTAGAGCAACCCTTTTCAAACTAGCTTGAGAGATTCAACTCTTCCTAGTAGTTAAGACAATGACCCTGCAGTCGGTTAGAGCCACAGTCTCTGCAGTGCGAGAGGCACTAGGTGAGTGGAACACAGGGGGAGGTATCGTTAATTAGACCACTGCCTGCTTCCCATTGGCTTCCATTTCACAACTTACTTTGAGGATTGTTTCTCAAAACAGTTAGGGGAAGGTTCTACTTAGACTAGGCATATAATTAAAGTTAACCAAGATCACTGCATCACACCTAGACCCTAGGACTTGCATATCATATAGGCTAGTCGATCATTCAAGCAGCGGGTGTCCATCCAGTTACTTGGCATTAATTTACATTAAGCAAGAATTGTGACTCCATAAGGCACTGGTCTCATACTTGAAAAATCTAATCTAATCATTAATCTTGTTAAACTGCTACCAAGTAGCTAGCCCACTCATTTGTGTCTCCCAAGCAAGTTGGTTTCCAATTTGTTTTCCTTCATTTCATTCCATAGGGACTACCCCCCATAGTCTGTTGTTGGGAGACAACTAGAACAGAGTGGGAGGGGATCAGAGTTACGGTCCCTGCCTGGGCAATTGTTACGGTGCCTGTACAATGCGGGCGAAAACATTTTCAGGCGTCGTTGCCGAGAATAAATTTATTTTGTTATTGGCACTTTGACAACATTCTTCATAATCCTTCATTTCTCCATCCTTTTATTTTAGCCAACAATGCCACAACATTTTCTAGCATTGTTTTCGAGGTTAGATTTTTCCTTCCTTAGTCCTCACGACATCCTCTTTTATCATACCATCTTGTGTTCCTTCATTCTTGATTTACTCTCCCATCAATGCCACACCTTTTAGCATCCTTATCTCATCATCGTTCATCTTCTCATCATCTTATCCTTTTTCCTCTCACTAATCTTCTCATTTTGTTCGTTCTCACATTTAGCACCTGGCTAAGTCACTTGACACGGGGATTCGGGACACGTAGGGTTCGAGATTCGTGGTGTCGGATTCGGACACGCTGACCCCCCAGAACAGGACATGTTAGGACACGTTATATATTATTTTATTAACAATATATATATATATTAAAAATTAGATATTATCATATTTCTTACAAAAATTTTAATTAATGATACAAATTTATTGATTTCAGACATAGATCTTCATCTATAGCTATTAGCATGCATAGTACATACAAAATTCAAATAAATGTCAGTGGTACTGGTCACATAAATGATAAAATCATAAATCTATTAAAAATTTAAATCATGATTCATAATTCATAACTGAAAGACAACTTACAACTACAAGATAGTAAGATAAACACACTGACAACTGTAGTTTTCTCATTAAGTCATCAAATCAAAATGTATTACATAGGTAGTGTTGGTGCAATGCCAATGGCAATAGAAATAGAAAATATAAAAAAACTAGGTATACAAGCCTCAAAGGCATCAATCAGCATCACTGGTCCCCATCATCATGGTCCCACTGCCCTCTCAATGCATCCTCCTCCTCCCCTGTATCCATAGTCGCTCTGCAATATGCTGGTGTGGAGTTGCCCCTCTAAGTCATCAAATCTAACAGGCTCTAGCACTGGATCACTGAGATCCATGTTGGCCAATGCCAACTCAACACTACCGTCCAGACCCATATCATCAGGAAAGACATCCCACATCTTTGTCTTTCCCCTCAACCACTCTTCCCTCTGCCTGTAAATAAGACGAAGGTTAGTGTGCACATACACCATTGTCTCTGCCCTGGACTGCTCAAACCTGCTCTTCTTCACACTACACAAATTCCCATACGTGCTCCAATTCCTCCTGCAACAAGAGGATGAAGTCACCTGAGAGAGGAGCCTCATGGCTAACTGTTGAAGAGGAGGGCTTGTTGCCCCATGATTTGCCCACCAAGAATAGGGCTTCTTAGCCCCCCTGTCTCTAATCACATCATAACCTCCAAATCGACCATTGCCAGTGGAAAACTCTGCAAAGGCATCCTCCACCTCAGCAAGCAATGCACTATCCTGATAAATCCCCTTGATTGCCTCTTTCCTCCCCTGTGAGATTTCACCATCCATGTGAGGAGGGAATCTGCGGGAAGGTCCACCATTCAGCCACTCATGGCTGTAGTATTTGGGTTTCGATGAGTGAGCCAAACAATGTAAAGGTGTACAATTCTTGTCCCATCTGCTAACAAGACTATTCTGTATAGTATCAAAAAAGGCCTCTAGTGATGTCTCATACTCCGGGCACTCACTCTGTAGAATAATGCTCCTCACAGACTCAATCATGGAATCCCATCCCTCATAAACCTCTCCTAGGATGGGTTTGTCTGTATCTGCAACTCGGAGCAAAGAAATGATAGGGTCCATGATCCGAATAATTAGATCTACCCTCTCCCACCAAGCATCATCTAGCACTGTGTCCTTCACTCTTTTAGAGGCTGCCTGATCTATCTTTCTCCAAAAAGACCAAAACTCGGAGATAACCATGGACCCAAGAGCGGTCTTGACCCCCCTCAACCTCTTCAACATCATGAATGAAGATGCAAACTGTGTATCAACAATCTTCAACAATGATAGATTGTTGTACTCCTTGTAGATGAGGGCATTTGTATGATTTTGCACAAAGTTACAAATATGTCTTGCATCCTCAATAATGCTTCCAATCCAAAGCACATCAGAAGCAATGGATTTCAGTGCTAAGTTCAATGAATGGAAAATGCAAGGTGCCCAAAACACTTGTGGATATTTAGCTTCCACAATCATGCCAGCAGCCTTGCAAACAAGTGCATTATCTGTAATGATTTGCACACAAGAATCAACACCTACATCTTCAACAACTTTAATAAATAACTCACCCATAAATTGTGCATCCTTGTATTCGCTAAGTGTATCCACTGCTTTCATGAAAACTGGACCATTCAAGGAAGACACCATGAAGTTGATGATTGGGTGTCGTGCTGGATTTGTCCATCCATCAGAAACAATGCTAACCCCAAATGTTGGCCATGTTGCCACAATAGGCTCAAGCATTTTTTGCACCTCTTTTTTTGCCTTCATCAACAATGTGGTTCTCAGCTTCTCTGACCCAGGAGGCACATACCCTACTGGAGCCCCTTGAGTTAGAGCTCGGCACATCTCAACAAATAAAGGTGAACGTGCAACATTAAATGATATGAAGTTTTGATAGAAGAAGAAGGCAATGGTGAGATCAATCTCTTCCCGTCTCTCTTTTTGGAAAATCTTGTCCATTGGACCAAGTGCTCTTCTTTTTTATGCTTGTCCCCCAATAGAAGTAGCTATAGAACTCTCAAATGGAAATTTGGTGTTGCCTTTCCTCAAAAATGGAAGGGGGTTTTCATTCTTGGTATTTTTTTATTTTTAAGCCAGTGCCACATGTTCCATACCAACATTGGCCTCCTTTTCCAATTCTTTTCTCTTTTGTGAAGTAATAGCTCTACAAGATCCAATCCCACAACCACGTAAAGCCAACAAATGTTATTTCACACGGTAATATGTGCTTTTGAAAGAAATGTTACAAAAATTGCATTCCCATTGCACATTGCATCCTCCCTTTCCCTTGTTGTCTGACCCATCCTTTCTTGTGACATATTTCCACAATGGATATTTATCATTGTCTTTAAGTTCTCTTCCCCCAACATTACTTGCAGCAGACTCTGATGATATTGGGGGAGGAAGGGCATCTCTACCCATGACATTCTTGCCCTTCCTTTGCCCCCTAACTGCTGCCTTTGATTGAGCCATGAACACTGTTACTTGTAAAAAAAGTGAACAAACTTACAAAGCATGCACAAATTTGTAAACAAAATGAAAATGATATACAAACTGCTATAAAAAATTCAAAAAAATGGAGGTGAAATGCCAGTCTTAGAACAGAGACAGTTTTGATCTTGCCAAGCTCGTACAGGATTTCAATTTTCAGTGTATTTGGGCAGCCAAGTTTTCTCCAAGATTGCAGTTTGATCCTGTGGAAGGAGAGGCCGAGAATAGGCACTATATTCTCTGATCTATGAGAGAATGGCCACGATTCTGTGGAGGAGGGCCAAGCCTCTGTTCACCATGAAAAGGAGGCCGTAAAGCTTGGTTGCTGGCAGAATAGAAGCATTCAAGAGGTGACTGTGCATTAATCAATTTTCAATTTTTAAGTTTCACAGCATTCAAAATTTGAAACATCGATTCTCTGTGATCAAAATGTTTATAATGCCAAGGTTTCCATCAATCCAACAACAATCATACCATAGAGGATATACCAAATGGCAAACAACAATGCCTCAGTGTTAGAAAAGCAATTGTGATATGCGGCTATGTGTAACGAATAAAATATATAAATAATATAAATATAATGTAAAAGATAATAATCATAAATAATAGTTAGTTAAGCT
>APFE030344737.1:17633-32413 GCA_000404065.3 Pinus taeda | reverse complement strand
TGAAGAGTCATGTCTTATTAGACATGCCTCTTCAACCTTAATTACTAGCTTAACTAACTATTATTTATGATTATTATCGTTTACATTATATTTATATTATTTATATATTTTATTCGTTACACTATGTCAATAAATAAGATTTTCCCACTATCTTAAGATCAGAAAACTCTGTTCTGAATACGCAAATTATTGTTATAGGCCATTCTCATCAAAGAATAGGCAGAGAGGTGTGCTTGAATGTTGCTTGTTGAACTGTTTTTGTTACAAGAAGAATCAGTCCCGTAATTGAAAGATGTTGTCCTGTAGATATGAAAATTTGTGGACAGTTTGTGATATAAACATACTCATAGACTTGCAGTTAACCTTGTCACGATAAAAGTACCGAAACATTTCATCAATAACAGTGACATATCTCCTTGAAGAAATGGTTGTGATAATTAAGGTATATAAAACCTATTCTCGTGATTCAAGTATGAGAAGGCATCCTAGCCATATACTTAAGAGAATAACAACTAAGACATATTACCGTGTTGTGGAAAGATTAAAAATACAGTTCAAGCAACAAAAATTTGAGCCACTTGATTGTGGTATCTGTGTAACTTATAACCCTTCTATGTTGCGATTGGAGTGGTTGAATAATAGTGTGATTGGAGTGGTTTCGTTATCCAAGTAAGTTGAGGCCCTTCAATTTGATAGTGATCCAGTAGCTGGGCGTCATCTGTTGAATACTTTTTATATTTTTGGTAGGGCGGTTTTCATCAGTTTCTGCCAGAATAGAGATTTACGGTGATGTCTAACATCCCAAATTTCTCATGATCCTTCCCATTAGTGATACAAAGAGATGGATAGATTAGGGAAATGCCGCCCTTGTAGATGGAGACCGAGGATTGTCAAAGGGCTTGACTGGTAATCCGAGGTCAGAAAAGTCTGTGGCATGGAGCTGCTCAACATAAACTGTAAACACTGAACAGTGAGATTAGAACTTACCTGGTGGATCGGTCTCCTTGCTGAATGCTCTACTCCTTGCTGCAATAGCACAAATCACTTGCCAAATGAGCAAACACGCCCTTTTCATTCCCATGTTGAGTCCTGGAAACATGACACGTGTCCCAAAATCGCGACACGATTTTGAAAATCACGACATGACCTCAGATTCGACGTGTCATGTCATTTGGACACGAATCCGGACCGAATCGTGTCGAATTCGTTGGATTCGGGATTCGTAGGGGGTTTAGGACGAACTCGGTGACTTAGGCACCTGGACATTTAGGTTGGTTTCCTGTTTGGGTGGTGACTCCACTTATTCATCCATTCACAAGAATGTACTCTAGAAGGAATCCTGGTAGCCTGGTTAACCCCGCTTCCGATCTTGAAAAAGTTCTAAGAGTCTGGTTAAACAAGTTACACTCTAGAGATCATTTAAATTTTCTCGGACAGGAACCTCTCCTTCATATCCATTTTCTTTTTATCAACTATCCTATCAATCCAGATATCATGGGTGACTTTTACAGGCCTTTCAACTTCACCAACATTCAGGGGTATCCACATGATTTTCCAAATGAATCTACCATGAGCAAGCTACCGCTTTTCTAAGGGAATAATGCCATCAACACTGAAGCAAATATTAAGAAGTTTAACTACTTCATCCAGATATTTGCTCATACTGCAGCTTACAACCATGAAGATGTCAGAATGAAGTTGTTTATCCTATCCTTAGAAGATGATGCTTTTGACTAGTTTCAAGATAAGGCCGATAATGCCTTTGATTCTTTCAAGACTCTCCTTAATGCTTCCAGAGATAAATATGGGGACAAAAGAGAAGGAAAATATCTGGTTAGCGAATTCAACACTATTAAGAAAAAAGAAAATGAAACGGTGGAAGAATTTAACCAGAGATTCAATGCACTTCTAAGGGATATGACTCAGGACTACAATGTGAAAAATTCAATGATCTCGAATCCTTACTGCAGTAATTGATAATATTTCTTCGATTTGTTAAATTACTTAAACAAATTATTTGCAATTTTCTACGGAAAATATCAAAATAAATACACTGTAGCTTTCACAAATAAAATTCCGCGGAAGATAAATACAAGGAAAATACTAGCACATATAGTGAGAGTTATTTTTGGAGAATTGTCCCCAGAAAAACCCAATGTGGGAAAACCGGTGCAGCAGATGAGGGTTTCTTTTATTAATCTTCAACAATAATTTATGTACAAGACAAAATAGAGGAAGAAACACTGAGAGAAATTTTCTAGTGAATTTCTCACACTCCCCAACGTTTTTTGACCCCAAAGAGGACCTCCTGCCTCTTTCCTTGGCCCTTCTACGTCACTCTCTACGCAGTGATTGCGTGGGCCCTACATCAACCCTTCTGTTGCACTGATCTACGTCACTCCTTTGTGTAGCCTCCTCCAGATTTGTCCTGCACTATGCTGGTGCCCTCTCTCTCCCACCTGCAACTCACTCTCTTGACTCAATTTTCTCTTGCCGAACTTTAGCCATTGAGAAAATCGATCTACTTGAGCAACTGAGTATCTGCACTGGTGTGTTCTCCATCTACTTGTCGATTTCTTCTTATAATCTTTTGTTGGAGCACTAACAACCAATATTAAAACATGGCTAAGATTAACTAGAAATCAATCCATGTCTTCTTCAAGGAGATTCTCACCGTGACTTAATTAATACCCTTTAATTAACTAGATTTCCTAAGTTTAGACTTAGGGAACCATTTAAAAAAGTTAATTATTTTAATTAAGTCACCTCTAGGTGGAATTTCCAGAAACGATTGTTGGGTTTTGGAGAATACATGTATTCTAGCATCTCCACAAAATTTCATGGCTAGAACACATCTAATGCTACAAAAATCAACACTCCCTCTTAGCGAGGAATGTGTTCTAGTACTGCAACCCACTGAACATCACTCTATCTCTGCACCATCTCTTGTCACGCTGTTGATGTGTGGCTCTTGCTGCCCACCAACAACTACATAACTTTCATATGTGTTGCATCTATGTTGTTGCTGACCCTTCTGAACTACTGTCAACTACTGCATCTGCACTGCAATTCCCTCTCAACTGCTGCTGCTAAGAATCTATTGAAATGGAGTCTCCACCATACCCATTTGTTCTCTAAACTGGATGAACTTAGCTCTCCCTAGAGCTTTAGTCAGTATGTTTGCTATCTGATTGCATGTGGGGACATATTGTAGCTAGACTGCCCCACGTTGAACACAATCCCTGATGAAGTGACATCTGATATCAATGTGCTTTGAACTATCATGAAATATTGGGTTCTCAGAGTTTTATGCAACTCTGAGTATCACTGTAAACATCAGTCACTCCCATTTTCTTCCTCAACAAAATCACCAACAATTTCCTAAGCTATATGGCTTCACACGTAGTTGTGCTAGTCGCCATATATTCTGCTTCAACTGAGCTTAGTGCTACTGACTTCTGCTTCTTGCTACAGCAAGAGAGCATCCCTGATCTAACGCTGAAATAGTACCCAAAGGTACTTTTCCTGTCCATTGAACTACGTACCCTATTTGCATCTCTGAATCCGCTCAACATAAGTTATAAACCCCCAAAACCCACATTTTCCAAAGTTTGGTGGGAAAATGAGAAATAAAGAACCTAGAAATTAAAAAAATGGAGAAAATAAAATTCCCACATGCCAAAATAGTGTGGAAATGACTTAAACCCAAGTCCAAGACAAATTAAGTGACAAGTTGGAGGTTGAGTGGGCACCCACATGGCACGTGGAAATTTGCACATGGTGAAATTGATTTGGTGGGCTATGATTAGGAGTATGCACATCTCATTTGGCAAATCGATTTATTGTGAAGATTAATGCATGGACAAGGGAAATATTTGGGAAATATTTCATGAAAAATTTATGGTAAATGTTCCTACCAAACTATAGTCTTCTATCACACTTGTACATAGCAATTGTGGTAGTGTCTGTTGATTTTGGGTAGCATCGTATGTTCTATAGCTCCAAAATTTTGTCAAGGGGCTAGAACACATGAGATCTTCAAAACTCAGAAATCGTTTGGAGAAATTCCACCCAAATGAGGAGTTATTAAAATAATTAATATTTTTAATGAGTTCCTAAGTCTAAGGAAAATAAAAATATTAATGTGTATTAATAAGAATATGGGCGAGAAGGTTCTAAGTGATGAGGGTCAAATTGTTTTAATCTTAGCTGTTGATTAGAGATTAGATCACGACCGTTGATTCATCAACAGGAAAAGTATAAGAGGAGGCTTGAGGGTCAGTTGGAGACACACCAAGAGAGATCAAAGAATTCGATTTTTTGGGGCGAGGGTTTGTTGAGGAAATCGAGTTAGTGATCAAAGTTGCAGGGAGCGGGAGCTTAGCAAGGGATTTTCATCAGAGGTTGAAGAATACATAGCAGAGAGGCAGCGCAGTGTCGGGAGAGACACCACATGCCCTAGAAGGGCTGACGCAGAGTACGTAGAGGGCTAACACAGTGAGATGCAGAAGCTGCAAAGGCTAATGCTGGGCCTCAGAGGCAACGCTGGGGAGATTCTATGGAGCAGACTAGGAGAAGATCAGCAGATTATGAGCCAGGAGAGGGTGACACAGCTCTTGGAGGAATGACGCAGTTCTAAAGTAGTGCTTGGAGCAGCTTTCATTGTCCAGCATAGGGAAAAACTAGAGTCGCTGTGGGGTTTGATCATCCATTCGCTGATTTGCCAGAATATTTGTCTCCGGATAGAGGCACTACTGCCAAGGATATTCTCTGTTGGGTGAGCCATTTCTAGCACCCTAGTTGTATTCACGAATCTACTTAATAATACAAACCCTCTATATGCTGTCCAAAAATAACGATGTCCCTTGTGTTATTGTCTCAGTTTATTTCAGTGCATGATCTGTATATTTGTGAAGGATGTAATAGTGTTTACTTCAATGTTTATGCAATTAAATAACTTGTTAATGTAATGAACAAGTAAGAGATTATAAACCAATAATTACAGTGGGGGTTTCTGATGAATTAGATTCAAGAATTTTCACATGGTATCAAAGCGAGGTTGCAGATCATAGATGGCTGAAGACACCAACCAAGCAATATGAGAATTTGCAGCAGAGAAGCAACTGTCCAGAGAGACGGCGGTGTTCCAGAGCCAGAGGGCCAGAAGGAGGAGCGACGCAGTGCAAAAGAGGTGACGCAGAGGCTCACGCATTGCCTGCGTCAGCATTCTGAGCCAAGAGAGGAAGATGCAGTAACTGAGTCAGCCATTAGGGCCAGTGCAAAGGCAGAGCAGGGCAAGTCAGGCTCACACAGAGCCACATCATCCTTCTTAGTTAGGAAGGATTGACGTAGTTGGCTAGGTGCAGCAGATTCAGCCCACACAGAGATTGTGCAGAGCCTGAAGGGCTCAGATTCTTCAAGTCGCTTGGGCTAAGGGAGCTATGTAGATTTTGGTTTGTGGAGCTAGTGGGACGCTAGTTCTGTCGGTGCAGAACAGTGTCTAAGGAGACGAAACCAAGGTAGAGGGAAGTACTACCTCAATAGATTTCTAGCTAAGAAATCTAGATCTGGGTTGCAGCAGCAAAGGAGGATTGGAGAGGAGTGATTTGACAGTTGGTCGGAGAATTTCTGAGAGGGAAATCAAGACTCAGAGGAGTCTAGAGAAGAGGAGAAGAGATGGTAGTGAACGGATTGAGGGATCGGGACAAATTGAACGGAGCTTCCAATTTTGTTATCTAGAAGGCTAGGATCCTGGCAATCCTAGATAAACATCGCATTAAGGACTATGCCTTGAAAGCAGTAGCTATCCCAGTTGACACTAATGCAACCGAGAAGTATGAGGAGGCCCAGGCGAAGGCGAAATGCATGATCCTAGATGGGATTAAGGACCATGTAATACCACATATTGTTGAGAAGACAATAGCAAGGGAGATGCGGGGGACCCTGACCACCTTATATCAAGGCTCTTCCGTGCAATGAAGATGTTATTGGAGAATTAGTTGAGGTCAAACCAGATGCAGAAAGGGGAGGAGATATATCCCTTCCTTCTCAAGTTGCAGGGGATTCGCGACCAACTTAATTCTGTAGGGTCTACTCCAGATCCATAGTTCTTAGTCAGGATTGCCCTGAATGCAGTATCCGAGGAGTGGGAGATGTTTGTCCATAGAATTTTGGGCAGAGAAACTATCCTTAGCTAGGAGGAGATGTGGGCAACTCTTCGATAGGAAGAGCTTGGGAGATTAACCAAGGCGGGGAGTAGTGGTAAGGGAGTTCGAATCAAAAAGGAGGAGGAAGAGGATGCAGCGCTCACATCAACGAGACAGCAAGGGCTACAGAAGAGGAAGAAGAAGGACATCTCCAATGTCAAGTGCTTCAATTGTGAGGAACTGGGAAATTATGCCTCTCAGTGCCCCAAGAAGAAAAGCAAGGGAGAGGCTTCTGACTCAAATGCTGCTCTAGCAAAGGAGGTGAAGGATGTCCAAGATGATGATGATTGTGCCATGAGTGCTCATGAGCCTCTAGAGAAGAGGTGGGGCGACATCAAGCTGTAGTCTAGAGGACTAGATGGTGAAGGGGCGGGATCCTTGAGGTACCCAAACTCTTGGATCACATACAGCTACGAGAACCCTTAACGACAGTAGCATAATGACGAGTGTCAGTTGGAGCGAGGTGTGATGGAGCGACGATGGCATTGCTAAAGTGCCAAAGTCTGAGGCAATGTAGTGGATGTTGTAACAGTGCAAGAGGCACATAACAGTTTGCAGCAACAAAGGTTCAGTACAGATTAGCAGCGGACGTAGCTTCAGGATCACAAGGCATCCATACTGACCAGTATGTCAGTGTTTGATGAAGTTTCAATTAGTTACTTCTCAGTAACTGAGTTGCAGTGCAGCAATTAGCAGTGACAGTGCTATGGGTAACATGATGTAGCATTTTGAGAGGGAGCTGCAATACAGATGTAGCAGTGGCAGTGGTAGAGTCATGGGCAACAATACAGGAAGCAGCAGTGCAGTGAATGAAGGGCATCAGGCCAAGCATCAGCAGCACAGAGGACTGATGCCATGGATCAGTGTGATGCTTCTATTTGAGAAGTATTGCTAGAGTACATTCCTCGCTAAGAGGGAGTGTTGATTTTGGGTCGCATGAGAAACAGTGTGGAGAAATTCCACCCGGATGAGGAGTTATTAAAATAATTAATATTTTTAATGGGTTCCTAAGTCTAAACTTAGGAAATAAAAAATATTAATGTGTATCAATAAGAATATGGGTGAGAAGATTCTAAGTAATAAGGATCAAGTTGTTTTAATCCTTAGCCATTGATTAGAGATTAGATCATGGTCGTTAATTCATCAATAGGAAAAGTATAAGAGGAGGCTTGAAGGTCCACTTGGGGACACACCAAGAGAGATCAAAGAATTCAATTTTCTGGGGCGAGGTTTGCTAAGAAAATCGAGTAGTGATCAGAGTTGTAGCGAGCGGAAGTTCAACAAGGGATTTTCATCCGAGGCTGAAGAATATATAGCAGAGAGGCAGTGCAGTGCTGGGAGAGACAGCGCAAACCCTAGAAGGGCTGATGCAGAGGACACAGAGGGCTGACATAGTGAGACATAGAAGCCGCAGAGGCTGACACTGGGCCTTAGAGGCAGCACTGGAGATTTTGTGGGGCAAACTGGGAGAAGATCAACATATTTTGAACCGGGAGAGAGTGACGCAGCTCCTGGGTGCTAAAGTTTCTAAGTTTACTTAGTTAGAAACCCTCCATGCACTTTGTCTGATTTATTCCTACCTACTTGTTATTTTTCTTAAGTTATTTACAATGTAAATATTGAAAATAAACACTAGTGCATGCTCAACATATTACAAATCAGCAACTAAAAGAAACAAAAACAAACACACCATATGACACCATTATTTTTGGACTAATGTCCCCGGAAAAACCCAATGTGGGAAAACTGGTGCAACTATCTGAGGATTTCCTTATTAAGCAATATCAAAGTACAATCTGGGTGCCGAAATTGGCCTACGCAACAGAGGATTTTCTTGGCAGTAATACCTCTCAGTTTCTGACAAATCTTTTGGCTAAAACCCTGGATAATCCTTCCGACAGCTACTCCAGCACAAATCTGCCCTTGAAACCCTAGCATCAACCTCTCTCTGGACTGCGTCAGCCCCTCTCTGCCTCACGCTGGCCTTGCGTCACCCCAGATGGGTCTATGTTAGCCCTAGGAGGCCCTGCATCAGCCCTCTAGCCCTCTGCGTCAACAATGCTGGTCTCTCTGAGACTCTGAATGGACCTGCGTGAGCCCTGGCTAGCTCTGCATCACTCTCCTTTGGCTACTGCGCTGCTCTCCTGGCACTATCTCTGCCTCTCTGTCTCTCTGTATTCAAATGCCCCTCAGCTACATCTCCCGATCACTAATTCTATCTCTCTTAGCAAACCTCGCTCTAGAGAATAGAATGACTGATCACTCTGGTGTACTCTCCAAGTGCCCCTCAAGCCCCCTCTTATACTTTTCTCGTTGATATATCAACAGCCGAGATTAAGTTCCTAATCAACGGCTAAAATTAGATCTGCCTTGATCCATGTCTTTTGGACCATTCTAATACAGTTTCATATTAATCCACATTAATATTTTATTTTCCTAAGTTTAGACTTAGGGACTCCATTAAAAATATTAATTATTTTAATATCTCCTGAACTGTTTAGAATCTGCCCAAACCATTTCTGGGTATTGGAGATCTCATGTGCCCCAGCCTCTCCACGAAATTTCGTGGCTAGAGCACATTCGTTGCTACCCCAAATCAATACTCCCTCTTAGCGAGGACTGTGCTCTAGCAATACTCCTCACTGAGAATTACTCTGATCATCTGGCATCAGTCCCTGTGTTGATGCTAGGCCTTCCTACCCAACATCCTCTGCACTGCTGTATCTTGTACTGATGCCCATGGTTCTACCACTGCCACTGCTGCATCTGTACGACAACTCCCTCTGCATCCATGTTGCTGCTGGTCCTTTCTCCCAATACTGCATTTGCACTGCACCTCCCCTCATCATGTTGCATTGTGTTGCCCACTGCTGCACTTCAACTTAGTTACTAAGAAGTAAGTAACTGATCTCCCAATCTGACCTCCCTGTTGGGCTATAGACACCCACTTATGTTGAAGCTCCCTCTACCGCTGAAAGTGCTCCCTCCCTAACCTCTACGCTGCTGCAACAACTCCCTGCATCTCGGATTGTTGCACACCTCTCTATGCCATCCTGCACTGGTGTAACACTCTTGTGCCTCCCGCAATGTTGCAGCATGCTAGCCTCGCACTGTCTCGGGACTCCTACACTGTAGCTCTCTCTTCTGCTCCATCTTCATTCGTCTCTACCTAACTCAGCCAATCCTGCTACTCTTCTTCGGGGTTCCCATGGCAAGGTCTAATCCAAGAGGTTGGGTACCTCAAGGATCCTACCCCTCATCACATGTTGTCCTCCTGACTACAATTCGATGTCTCCCCACTTCTTCTCAAGTGGTGCATGTGCACTCATGGCACAATCATCATCTGTCAAAACTTCCTTCTCTGCTCGTGCTGGCACTGCCTTAGTCTTGAAAGGCTCTCCCTTACTCTTCTTCCTTGGACACTGGGTCACACAATGACCCAGCTCCCCACAGTGGAAGCACTTGATCTTGGAGAGATCTTTCTTCTTCCACTTCTCATGCTTTCCCTTAGATGCTAGGGCCACATCTTCCTCCTCTTGCTTGATTTTGATCCCCTTGCTGCTGCTACCCGTCTTTGAATGTCGTTTGATCTCTTCCTGGCAAAGAGCTGCCAACATCTCGTCCCAAGGTGGGAGAGTCCCTCTACCCAGTATACTCTGGACAAGTACCTCCCAGTCTTCTGAGACAGCATTCAGGGTTGTCCTCACCATCAGCTCCTGATCCAGTGTCGCCTCTATAGCTATCGACTAATCTCAGATCTCATTCAGTCCTCCGAGGAAGGTGTAAATGGGTTCTCCCTTCTTCATCTGATACGACCTCCACTAATTCTCAAGCAGCACTCTTCTCTGCACAAAAGTATGTTGGTACAGCTTCTTGAGAGCCTCCCACATCTCAAATATTGTTTCCTTCTCGGTTATGTGTGGTACTACATGATCCTTGACCCCGTCAAGGATAATGCTCTTGGCCCTCGCCATGGCCTCGTCGTACTTGTCATTGTCATTAGGGTCAACTGGGATAGCTATTACCTTCAAGGCGAAGTTCTTGACATGATTTCTATCAAGTACGAATAAGATTCTGGCCTTCCAAACTGCGAAGTTCGGTGCTCCGTCCAGTCTATCCTGGTCTCTTACTCCGTGTAGTGCCATGATGCTCTTCTACTTCCCTCCTAGAAGTTCTCTATTCGACTCCTCCGAGTCTCTACTTCCCGTCTGGAAGTTCCCTTCTGGACTCCCTCTAAGTCTCGATTTCCCTCCTAGAAATCCTTCTGCCGCTATCGAGATGCCCGTCTTGTGCAACTGCACCTGATTCGGGTTCCTCGGCTAGAAACCCTCGGTAGCAACTCCTCTGGCCTTGCTCTATCAGGGATTGTTCTGACTATAGTACCTTACCAGCGCCACTCTGTAATATTCCCGCAGCCTTCTAAACCCCAGCGACCTAAAGGTGAGAGCTCACAGGCTCTGCGCAATCCCAGCACTAGCAACCCGGCCTTCTCAGCCAACTGCGTCAGCCCTCCCAGCTATCGCGTGGCTCTGCGTGAGGCTCTTTTTGCCTTCCTTAGCCTTTGCGCTGCCTCTTCCCAGCTCACCCTTGATGATGTAAGCATTGTGTCACCCTTCCTTATTGCTCTGCTAAAAACAACTTCTGCCCTTCATCGCTTGTAGTCTTCCTGACTACAACACGATGTCGCCCCTCCTCTTCTGTAGAGGTACAAGAGCACTCATGGCACACAAAACAGACAAGATCCTGGCCTTCCAGATGACAAAGTTGGATGCCCCGTCCAGCCTATCCTGATCCCTTAGTCCATTCATGCCCATCTCTCTGCTCCTCCTTTCGACTCCTCTGAGTCTCTACTTCCCTCTGGGAGTTCTCTCTACTAAACTCCCTCTAAGTCTCGATTTCCCTTCTGGAAATCCGCCTACCAACCGTCGAGTTGCCCCTCTCCAATCTCTTATGCACCTGCAACACTGATCTGGATTCTTGGCTAGAAATCTGCCTCGGTAGCGACTCCCTCTACTTTGGTTTTGCCTCGTTAGGTACTGTTCTGCCCACAACAACCCACCAGCTTCACTCCTTGCAAACTTCCCACAGCTTCCTATGCCCCAGCAACTGAAGGACTAAGCCTCTAAGCTCTGCGTAATCCAGGCACTGGCTGAAATGATCCCCTAGCCAACTGTGTCAACCCTCCTAGTCTCTGAGTGGCTCTGCGTGAACCTTTTTCTGCCCTCCTCTGCCTTGGTGTTGGCTTCTCTCTGGCCAGGACTATTGACGTAGTCCCTCTGCGTCAACCCTTCTTCTGTCGCTTTCTGCAAGGATCAACTTCTATCACTCAGGACAATTGATTCTGCTGCAAATGCTCTGCTTTAGCTGATGCCTTCAGCTCTCCTGTGATCTGTAACCATGCTCTGATACCATGTTGAATTTTTTAAGTCTATCCGTTACAAAATTACTTTGTATTCTACTGGTTTATTTTTTCTACTTGTAAATTCTAAACAAGGTATTTAAAACATTTAAATACCAAAATAAACATAATACAGTCACAACATATACAGATCATTGGCTGAAAGAAAACAAACACAAAAGTGACACCGTTATTTTTGGACAAATGTCCTTGGAGAAACCCAATGCGGGAAAACTGGTGTAACTATTCTGAGGGTTTAATATTATGTAGTATTTCCTTGAGTATAACTGGGTACCTAACCAGCTCACCCGACAAAGAAAAAATACACGACAATAATACCTCTCTATTCGAAAACAGGTATTCAAAAAACCTGTCCCACGAAACCCTCTTCGGCGACTTTGAAGCTCAGCGTTGGCCCTTCTAGCCTCTGCATCAGCCTCTTGCTGCACTACGTCAACCCCGGGACCCTCTGTGTCAACCCTCTGAGGCACTCCGCAACCTCTAGGACCCTATGCATCATTCCCTCTGCCTTCTGTGTGGATGACACAGTCCCTTTGGGCTCTGCGATGTCTCTGTTGGGCTTTACATGGCCTGCTTCGGCTTCTGCTCTCGCTCTCCGCTTCTGCATTGGTCTCTTGGCACTGTCTTTGCCTCTCTACCCAGTACTCAATGCCCCTCACTGTTGATCACTGATTCACTTTTGCTTAGCAACCCTGCTCTAGCAAAATGAATCACTGATCACTCTGGTGTATTCTCCAACTGACCCTCAAGCCTCTTCTTATACTTTTCTCATTGGTCCTTCAATGACCAAGATTAAATATCTAATCAACGGTTAAGATTAGATTTGGCTTGATCCATAACTTTTGGAACCTTTTAACCTAGTTTTATATTAATACCCATTAATATTTTATTTTTCTTAAGTTTAGACTTAGGAACTCCATTAAAAATATTAATTATTTTAATATCTCCCAAACTGAGTACAATCTGTTCAAACCATTTCTGGGTCTTGGAGATCTCACGTGCTTTAGTCTCTCCACCAATTTTCATGGCTAGAGCACATCCGATGCTACCCCAAATCAACACTCATGTATTCTTGCCTCCACCAAATTTCGTGGCTAGAACACAACTGATGATACAAAAACTAACACAAGCAAGCATAACCCTAAATCTATGAAAAAAATCTTTAACATAGGGGTTTTTAAGAACATACATGTTAATGGAAGAAATGAAGCTTGTCTCATGATTCTTGAATCTTTGATCAACAAAAAAAATTTGGTTGGTGATGATAATGGTTATTTGATCCTCAATCCCTCCTTGAAAACCACCACGTAGCTCTTCCCCTTCTCCCAGGCTAACAAACCAAAATGAGCAAATAAAAGTCAAAAATTTGTTTCTGTAGCTGCAACCCAACTTACCCGGTGATATTTTAGGTTGTCGTGCGATATTTTGCCAAGATATTGCCAATATTTCGGAAAAATCGCGATATTTTCAAAGTGGAAAATATCACGTTATCTACTCGACGATATCTTGTTTTGCCGAAAATATCGCGATATTTCCAAATATCGGCAATATTATCAACACTGATATATACTAATTGGTTATGAAAAATGCCCAACCATAGGGTAAATGGAGTAATTATTGAAGTCAATGTTATCGGAACCGAACTGGTTTTGGTATAACAGCCAGTCCAACTGGTTTGGAGGCAAAACCAATCTAACCGGCCCTCCGAACCAGAAATGACTGGTTCCGCCGGTCCCACGGCCAAGCATTTAAAAAATTGATCTTTTTTGTTATTATTATTGGCTTTTTTATTTTTTAAACCTAATCCAGCCCTGCCCACCCTCCCCCCCTTTCCTAAAGCTATTTTAACACCCCCAGCCCCTCTATTTTACTCACACTATTCATTTGAGTTTCTTGCAATTCTTGAGCTGAGTTTGGTGAGGAGAATTTGGAGAGTTTCGTAGGGGTTGTTAGAAAAGAGATCTTTTGTAGCTTGAAGCGCTGATTGGAGTCTTAGAGAGTTGTTGGGTCCGAAGATTTTTGACCTACTTCAAAGATTTGTTTTTCCCAAAGATTTGAGTTTTCTTCAGTGGTGTTTGCAGCTAGTGGAAGAATTTTTTTATTTTGTTGGGGCTGCTACATAGCTGGTTTTCTCCAAAATATTTAAAGGGTAAATCAAGGAAATTTCTGCCCTTTTTTTGTTATATTTTTCTCCAAAAGTCAGTTATTTTTTTCTTATAAAAATTTAAAACCCCAGTGTTTTTATGCAGATTTATAGGGGCTTCCCTAGAGCTGATTTTGGTGTTGATTTCATTTAGCAAATTAAGAGGGAAATTCAAGGTATTTTTTTCAACTATTAATGTTCTATTTTTCTTCCCTTAAAATTTTAAAACCCCAGTTTTTTTTATACAGAATTCAGAATTTCAGAGTTGTAAGTTTTTGTTTCAAAAAAATTGTCGCTGTTATTTTCTTCTAATTTTTCTCAAAAATTATTGTAATTTGCAGGGTTATTTTGAGAGATTATATTGGCAAATTTTTGAGGGAGATTTGGAGCTGATTGAAGAGTTTATTTTTAGATTTGTTGGAGCTTCTTCTCTTCTCAAAATTTATAGATCTTCTCCAGCTATTTCATTGTTTCTACTCTTTTATTTTTCTCTTAAAAAATGTCATAAAATTCTAAAAACCATAGGGTTTTCTATGCAGATTTTTCTTTTCTTCCCCATGGCTCCCAGAATTAAGAATGGTCCAGCGTAAGTTCACCGTCATTTAAATGAACAAGGAGTAAAAGTCTGCAATTATTGTGGGAAAAAATTTAAGGGTGGGGGGATCCATAGAATCAAATAACACCTAGCACAATGGAGAGGGCAAGTAAAACCTTGTGAAAATGTTTCTGATGTTTTCAAAGCAGAAATGCAAAGTTTAATTGAAACCTACAATGAAGAGAAGGGGAAAAACAAAAGACTTAGAAAAGATATAGCCAAAAGTCAAAAGGGTGATGCTATGTTTAGTGATCCTGATTTTGAAGAATATGTGTCCAGTTTTGAAGATTCCTCTAGTTTCCCTTCTAAAGTTGGAGAGGGTAGTTCAAGGGTTTAAACTTGAAGAGGACAGTAGCCCGTAAAGGGATTGACTCCTTTGTACCTCGTACAACCCCTAGTTCTCAACCAACCCTTGAT
>APFE030344737.1:0-17027 GCA_000404065.3 Pinus taeda | reverse complement strand
TTGGACATCGTGCTTGAGGATATTGGCAAAATTCAGTCGGTGAAGAAGTGTGTGAGATGCAAAATCCATAAATAGGTACACATGGGTTTTGAACCTTATGAGAAAACACACAGGGGGTAAAGAGCTTGTTTGATCAGCCATCACACGATTTGCAACCAACTTCCTTTGGTTGCAGTCCCTTGTTCAACAAAAAACAAACTTGAAGAAGATGTTTTCATGGGATGAATGGAATTCATCTCAGTTGAGCAAAATGGCAGTAGGGAAATACATATTTGACAAAACATTTTGGTCAAAGGTAGAGAAGATTGTGCTATTTAGTGAGCCTCTTATCAGAGTTTTGCGGATGGTGAATAGTGATAAATCTGCGATGGGTTTTGTTTATGAGGCCATGGATCAGGCCAAGGAACAAATAAAAGCAGCATATGGAGATAAAAGACAAAAGTACATTCCTCTATGGAGAATCATTGATGAAATATGGAAAAACAACTCCATAGACCTTTACATGCTGTCGGCTACTACTTAAATCCAAGGTATGTAATTTTGGATTTCAATTCTCATTGCTTATAAGTTATAAGTTTTAACTTTTAGCTTTTATCATTTAGTTTTGTTGATTTGATGAATATGTTTTTTATTTTTTTTTATTTTGAAGGTACCATTACACTACAAATTTCGAGGCTGATGCGGATGTTTTAGGGGGATTGTATAAATGCATTGAACGCATGGTCCCAGATTCCAAGACTCAATATCAAATTCATAACAAGCTCTTGAATTTTAGTGAGAGTCTCGGTACCTTTGGAATTTCTATGGCTATAAGAAATAGACCAAAGAGTACCCTAGGTAAAAACTATTAAAATTTGCAAATTCTTATATTAATAATTTACTCATTTGATTTGAATTTGAATTTTTCAATTGTTGAGTCTAAGTTTCAACTTTCAACTTTCAAATTCATTTGCTAATACTTTTTTTCCTTAGACTCTTTTTGCAGCCTATTGGTGGCAACAATTTGGTAGTGAATGTCCTCAATTGCAAAAATTTGCAATCAGAATTTTAAGCCAGACATGTAGTGCTTCAGTGAGCGAGCAGAATTGGAGTGTGTTTGAGCGTATATACACTAAGAAAACGAACCGTTTGGAGCAAAAGCAGTTGAATGACATGGTTTTTCTTCAGTACAACCTTAGGTTGAGACGTAATCAATTACTGAATAAAACCCCTGAAACAAGCAACATTGTCTTGGGTGACTTTGATCCAACATCAGAATGGGTTGTGGAGAGTGAAGCACCAACATTTGACAATGAAGACCTTTCTTGGTTGGACTTGGACCCACTGCGATAGGATGCAGAGGCAGATATATCAAGAGTGTGAAAATTTGGATTCCCAAATTTCTACTGCAACAACTCACACTATCACTGGAGATGTAACTGATCCAACCATGGATGAACAACCCCTGGCTACCTCTATGTTTTCACTGCGTTAACCCAGCGTCACAGCCTCTAGGGGCTGTGTCACCCCTTCTGCTGATGAATTTGCTGCCCAGGAACTTTGATTTTCACCTCCTGCTCTCACACCCCAGCTTCTCGCCTCTGAAATCGATTCCTCCAACAAATTTTTGGACCTCCTCAAGGCTCTGTGTTGCCTCTGTGTCAACCTACGTTGCCTCTACATGGCCCTGCGGCAACCTCTTCTGGCTTTGCATTGCCTCTCCCAGATTTCTCTCTGCCTCATCTGTTGAGTATTCTCGGAACAAGAGAAATCTCCAAACGGAACTATCCCTGCCCCTCATTGCAAAATATCACTTCCAATTTCTCACCGGCAACTGCTCTACTTCAGAAATTCGATCTTCTGAACTCTGATCGATGTGTTCTCCAAGTGCCCCTCAAGCCTCTTCTTATATCTTTTTGTTGGACAACCAACGACCCACATTAACTTCTAATCAATGGCTTAGATCATTTTGGCTTGATCCTCGTCTTCGTCTACAAGTTTCACCTAGATCAGCAAATGAGTACACCTTGGAGTGCTTTTTATCTAGTTGATTATCCCTTATTTTTCAGAGGCGGATAATTTTTTAGGTTTCGTCACTCATTTTTTACCCCAAAGTCGGGGTGACAGTTTGAAAGTTGAGCCCCTAACACATCTTAGTGTCTAAATTTGATGTATATTACTATACTATATCACACAAAAAATGTCGTGGAATTTGGTTAGGTCTAGGTAGTCATTTTTTAAAATTTTTAGATTTCCCGTAGGTCAAAAATTGCAAATAAAATATTATTTAAATTGTAACAAGTGTAGTCTAGAGAAATTGTATGGGGTATGAGTAATGAAAATTACACCTCTCACCCTCCACTTTCTACTATGACACACTTTGAGGGGTTAATAATGTGTTTTGGACCCTCAAAACCCACATTTCCTAAGTTTAGTGGAAATTGTGGCTTTTAATTAGGCTAGAATTAAATAAAATAAAGAGAAATAAATTATTCCATGTAACACAATGACATGGAAATGACTTGGAAATTATCCTAAGTCAAAGAGTTGAATCAACGGATATGTGGAAGATGATTGAGCACACTACACATAAATATACCATTATTTCATAAAATTGAATTTCCCAAAGATAAAGCAGCAGTTGCACATGTGGAAAATCAAATTTATTAGAGGAACTCATGTATTGAAGGAATAATCTATTGTATATTTGGACTGAAGATTATGTGAGGCCTCATCTCACAGTTATCTCAAGTTTTTCTACTCTTTGCACTCCATGTTGAAGTTTCTATTTCTTGTACATTAGAAAACCCTACTACATATCTGGTTTATTATCTCCTACTTGTTCTTTCCATTAACAAGTTATTTATAAATATAAATACTGAAATAAACACAAATGCAACCTCAACACATATACATATCAACAATTGAAATAACAGAGACAATCACACAAGGGACACTGTTATTTTTGGACAATTTTCCCTGGAAAAACCCAATGCGGGAAAACATGTGCAACAAATATGAGGGTTTTATTATTATGCAATTTCTGAATACAACTAGGGTGCTAGAAATGACTCACCCTTTAGATATTTTCCTTGGCAGTAGTACCTTTCTTCAAAGACAAATATTCCCCTTGATCAACAATCGGATGATGAACCCGATAGTGATTTCGACAGTTCCTTAGCTGGACAGCAAAAGCTGCTCCAAGCTTCTCTCTAGAACTGCATCACTTCCTAGGGACTGCATCACCCTCCTACGGCTCTGCATTAGCTCACCAGCACTTAGTTTGCCCCACGAAAATCACCCAGCACAACCCCTTCTGCTCAGCGTCAACTCTGCAAGCCTTTGTGTCAGCCTGCATTAGCCTCTGCGGCTTTTGTGTCAGCCTCTTGGCCCTCTGCGTCCTCTACGCTAGCCTTCTCAACCTCTACGTTAGTCTCGGCTACCTCTGCATCAACTCTAGTTGCCTTTGCGTCAACTCTCCTTGGCTCTAAACTGTCTCTTAGACATTATCTCTGCCTCTCTGCTAAGTATCTCAACCTCCTCCCAAACTGCCCCTCGCTGCAACAGATCACTGGTTCGACTCTCTCAGCAAACCTCGCACCAGAAAATCGAACTGACTGATCAACTTGGTGTATCTCCAACTGACCCTCAAGCCTCCTCATATACTTTTCCTATTGATGATTCAACAGCCGAGATTAAGTCCCTAATCAACGGCTAAGATTACATCTACTCGATCCTCGTTTTTTAGAACTTTCTCACCCATGTTATATTAATACACATTAATATTTTAATTTTCCTAAGTTTAGGCTTAGGGTCTCATTAAAAATATTAATTATTTTAATATCTCTCCATCCCGGTGGAATTTCCCCAAATGATTTCTTAGTCTTGGAGATCTCATGTGCCTTAGCCTCTCAACCAATTTTCATGGCTAAAGCACATCTGATGCTACCAAAAATCAACACTCCCTCTTAACAAGGAATGTGCTCTAGTAATGTTTCACCATTGAAACATCACAATGATCTTCTGCATTAGTACTTGTGTCGATGCTTGGCCTGCTGGCTTACATCCCCTAAATTGTTGCTTCCTGTATTTCTGCCCATGACACTACCACTACCACTGCTACATATGTATTGCAACTCCCTCTCAACATGCTAGCCCTAGCACTGCCATTGCTAACTGTTGCACTGCAACTCAGTTACCGAGAAGTAAGTAACTTACTTCTCCCAAATACGGACATCCCAGTCAGTCCGGAAGCCTCATGATGTTGAAGGCTTGAAGTTGCCTCTGTTGTTATCCTGTGTTCCCTCTGCTACCACTGTGCGGTTACACATACCTCTGTGCCTCTTGCACTTCTACAACCTCCACTATGCTGCTTCAGATTTCTGCACCCAAGCACTGTCTTGCTGTTCCACTACACTTTGCTCCACCCAACATCTGTCATCATACCACTGTCGTTAACGGCTCCCATAGCCAGATGTGATCCAAGAGTTTGGGCACCTCAAGTATCCTGCCCTAGTATGTAGTCCTCCTGACTACAACTCGATGTCACCCCACCTCTTCTCTAGAGGTGCATGAGCACTCATGGCACAATCATCACCAGTCTCAACCTCTTTCTCCACCTTAGCTGGAGCTGCCTTTGAATTGGAAGCCTCTCCCTTGTTTTTCTTCCTAGGATGCTAGGATGCATAATGTCCCAGCTCCCCACAATGGAAGCACTTAACCTTGGATATGTCCCTTTTCTTCCTCTATTCTTGTTGTCTCGTAGATGCTAGAGCCGCATCCTCCTCTTCCTTTTTCTTGACTCGAGCTCCCTTACTGCTACTCTCCGCCTTGGTCATCGTCATGATCTCTTCCTGTCGAAGAGCTGCCCACATGTCCTCCCAACTAGGAAGAGTAGTCCTGCCCAAAATACTTTGGACAAATATCTCCCACTCAGAGACTGCATTCAGGGCAGTCCTAACCATAAATTTTCGATCCGGTGTAGACCCCACGGAAGTAAGCTGGTCATGAATTTCCTGCAACCTGAGAAGGAATGGATCTATCTGCTCTCCCTTCTGCATTTGATATGACCGCATTGATTCTCCAATAGCATCTTCTACTACACGGATTAGCCCCGGTATAAGGTGGTTAGGGTCTCCCACATCTCCTTTGTCGTGTTCTTCTCAACAATATGTGGTATGGCATGATCTTTGACCCCATTTAGGATCGTGCACTTCGCCCTTGCCATTGCATCCTCATACTTCTCGTTCTCAGCTGGGTCAACTGGGACAGCCACGATTTTCAAGAAAAAATTCCTTGATGCAATTTTGATCCAGGACTGCCAGGATCCTAGCCTTCCAGATGACAAAGTTGGAAGCTCCGTTCAACATGTCCTAATCCCTTAGTCCGTTCACTGCCATTTCAGCTCCTCTTCTGGACTCCCTCTGAGTCCCGACTCCTCTTCTGGAAATATCCCTCTAAGTCCTAATTTCCCTTCTGGAAATCCTCTGGCCAACTATCAAACCACTCCTGTCCAATCCTCCTTTTGCCGCTACAATGCAAATTTGGATTCCTTGGCTAGAAATCCATCGAGGTAGTGATTCCCTCTACCTTGGTTCCGTCTCCTTATGTATTGTTTTGCTTCGATAGAAAGAATGTCCCACCAGCTTCTCAAATCACAATTTGCCTACAACGCCCCAAGCCCCGACAACTGAAGAAACTGAGCCCTTCAGGCTCTGTACAATCCCGGCAAAGCTGAATCTACTCCTCCTGGCCACAACGTCAATCCTTCCTAGCTAAGAAAGATGATCGGGTACTGCGTAGGTCTGATCTTCCCCTCTCTGCCTCTGTGCTGGCCCTCCTCCTAGCTCGAAATGATGACGTAGGCTCTACGCCACTTCTTCTCTAGTTGCTTCTACTCTGGAACAACATTGTCTCTCGGGACAGCTGCTATTGCTGCAAATTTCAGATTTTTGTTGGTGCCTTCAATTTTGCTGTGATTTGCAATCCTCTGATACCATGTTGAAATTTCTAATTTTGACACATTAGAAAACCCTACTGCATTATCTAGTTTATTATCTCCTACTTGTTCTTTCCATTAACAAGTTATTTATAAATATAAATACTGAAATAAAAACAAATGCAGCATCAACACATACAGATCAACAACTGAAATAATTGAGACAATCACACAAGGGACACTGTTATTTTTGGACAATTGTCCCCAGAAAAGCCCAATGCGGGAAAACCAGTGCAGTAGATATGAGCATTTTATTATTATGCAGTTTCTGAATACAACTAGGGTGCCAAAACTCGCTCAACCTTCAGAGATTTTCCTTGGCAGTAGTACCTCTCTTCGAAGACAGATATTCCAGCTGATCAGCAACCGGATGATGAACCCTACAGTGACTTCGTCAGTTCCTTACCTGGACAACGAAAGCTGCTCCAAGCTTCTCTCTAGAACTGCGTCACTTCCTAGGGACTGCATCACCCTCCTATGGCTCTGCGTCAGCCTACCAACACTTAGTCTGCCCCGTGAAAATTACCCAGCGTAACCTCTTCTGCCCAGCGTCAGCTTTGCAAGCCTCTGCAGCTTCTGCGTCCATCTTTTGGCCCTCTGCGTCCTCTGCATTGACCTTCTTGGCCTCTGCGTTAGTCTCGATTGCCTCTGCATCAACTCTGTCTGCCTTTGCGTAAGCTCTCCTTGGCTCTGTGCTATCTCTCCGACACTATCTTTGCCTCTGTTATGTATTCTCAGCCTCCTGCCGAACTACCCCTCGCTGCAATAGATCACTTGTTTGATTCTCTCAGCAAACCTTGCCCTAGAAAATCGAATTGACTGATCAACTTGGTGTATCTCCAACTGACCCTCAAGCCTCTTCTTATACTTTTCCTGTTGACGATTTAACGACCAAGATTAAATCCCTAATCAACAATTAACATCAAATCTATCTTGATCCTCGTTATTTAGAACTTTCTCACCCATATTATATTAATACACATTAATATTTTATTTTTCCTAAGTTTAGACTTAGGGTGTTATTAAAAATATTAATTATTTTAATATCTCTCCATCCAAGTGGAATTTCCCCAAACAATTTCTGGGTCTTGGAGATCTCATGTGCCTTAGCCTTTCCACCAATTTTTATGGCTAGAGCACATCCAATGCTACCAAAAATCAACACTCCACTCTTGAAGATTACGAGTTTCATTTGGGCAAACTACGAGTTGCATATGGAGGAATCACGCAGTTCCTGGGGACCTACGCAAAGCTATCTTGGGATCATCTACATATGTGGCATCACTTAGTTCAAGTTTTCATTTGTTGACGGGAGTTATCATGGTACTTGGATTCACTCATGGATGAGTTTACTATGCCATATATGGAATTCGATTTCCGTTGATGTCCACATATTGAATTCGATTTTGCTCTGGTGTCTCTATCTTCTCCACATCAAAATTGACTTATCTTTCCTTGGGATTTGCTCCAAGTTCAATTCTCACATGCATTCTTCCTTAGGATTTGCTCCCAGCTCTCTATATAATAAAGCTATATGCTCTCATATTGTATCATGTAATATGAGCTATTGTGCTTGAGGAGACTCTATGGGATTGTATTCACTACTTGAAATATAATGCAACAGTGTTTGGGGTAAAGCGTGATGGTGTTCTTCTCCTTGCATGTGTGGGAAATTATTTACTTCTTGTTATGCTTCTATTTATTTCCTCATTTGATTGTTTCTTTCATGCTTGTTTCAAGTTATGTTAGTATGCATCTATCTCATATTAGCATAAGAATTAATTATTTGCTTTAACAAAAGAAATCTTCTAGTGTATAATAGATGTATCTCTAGGAATTCTTTCCACTGCACTTATTTAATTTCATGTCGATTTAATCATTTGTGGTAAAGTTTTGTAGATGAATCATTATTTGGTCGAACTTTTCAAGTGTGGGGAAATTCTTAGAGGAATCAACCCATTCTTGAAAAATATTCAAGGAGAACCCACAAGTTTTGAATTCCAAAGTCTCATCTATATCTTATTTGTGTCTTGCAGGGATTCTTTCAAGTTTCTTAAAACTTTTATTTCATGCATCAAAATATCAATCTTGGAAAAATTTAATTTTACGTATTGTACTTCATTTATCAATATCTGGCTATTTCAAAGAGCTAAGTCATGGATAGTCAAAGAGGAGAGCTTTTTCATACTCTTTGGCCTAACCTTAACATACTCTGTAGTTACCTTAATCTAACATTTGTTGTTGTATATTGTTTCTAACCTTTTCTCTTGCGGCTACTTGCGGGATTTATCATCAGAAAATTAATTACAAGTTTGCATGCAGGACCTTAGGGCTCAAATTTAGTGATTACTTCAACCTTTAGGCCGAATTCATCTTGGATAAGGCTGTGTTCTTCTTGAGGGAGGTCGAGCTCATTTTGGCCATCTCTTGCTCTCTCTTGGCCATGGCCATATTGGAGGCTTATCTTCTCTTCTTCAAAAAAAAAATATGCATTTTGTTGAGCTTTTGTGGGTCTCAAATTGCAGAAATTTTCAGCAAGGAAAACTCTATGGTTTGATGCCAATTTGTTAAGACTTTCCTTGGATTTTAGAGAAGACTATTGATTTGGGGTAGCATCGGATGTGCTCTAGCCATGAAAATTGGTGGAGAGGCTAAAGCAATTGAGATCTCCAAGACCCAAAAATGGTTTGGGCAAATTCTAACCGGTTTGGGAGATATTAAAATAATTAATATTTTGAATGGAGTTCCCAAGTCTAAACTTAAGAAAAATAAAATATTAATGGGTATTAATATAAAACTGGGTTAGAAGGTTCCAAAAGTCATGGATCAAGCCAAATCTAATCTTAGCCATTGATTAGAGATTTAATCTCGGTCGTTGGAGCACCAACAAGAAAAGTATAAGAAGAGGCTTGAGGGTCAGTTGGTGTTGAAGTTTCTAAGTTTACTTAGTTTAGAAACCCTTCATGTACTTTATCTGATTTATTCCTACCTACTTGTTATTTTTCCTTAACAAATTATTTACAAAGTAAATACTGAAAATAAACACCATTGCATGCTTAACATATTACAGATCAACAACTAAAAGAAACAAGAACAAACACACCATATGACACCATTTATTTTGGACTAATGTCCCTTAAAAACCTAATGTGGGAAAACCGGAGCAGCTATCTGAGGGTTTTCTTATTAAGAAATATCAAAGTACAATCTGGGTGTCGAAATTGGCCTACCCAACAGAGAATTTCCTTGGCAGTAACACCTCTCTGTTTCTGACAAATCTACTGGTTGAAATCCCGAATAATCCTTCGGGTAACTACTCAGCACCAATCTGCCCCAGAAACCCCAGCGTCTGCCCAATCTGGACTACGTCAGCCTCTCCTTGCCCAGCGCTGGCCCTGGGTCAGCCTATCTTGGCCTACATTAGCCCCAGGAGGCCCTGTGTCAACGCTCTGAGCCTCTGTGTCAGCTACGTTGGCCTCTATGGTGCTCTACGCAGCACTTCGCTGCCTCTACATGGTCCTGCGTGAGCACTGGCTGCTCCTGCGTCTCTCTCTCTTGCTGTTGTGCTGCTCTCCCGACAATATCTCTGCCTCTCTGTCTCTTTGTACTCAATGCCCCTCAACTGCTCTCCCGATCACTAATTCTATCTCTCTTAGCAAACCCCACACTAGAGAATAAAATGACCGATCACTCTGGTGTGTTCTCCAAGTGACCCTCAAGCCTCCTCTTATACTTTTCCTGTTGATATCTCAACGGCCGAGATTAAGTCCCTAATCAATAGCTAAGATTAGATCTGGCTTGATCTATGTCTTTTGGACCACTCTAACACATATTCATATTAATACACATTAATATTTTATTTTCCTAAAGTTTAGACTTACGGATTCCACTAAAAATATTAATTATTTTAATATCTCCTGATCTGTTTAGAATTTGCCCAAACCCTTTCTGGGTATTGGATATCTCATGTGCTCCAACCTCTCCGCCAAATTTTGTGGCTAGAGCACATCCGATGCTACTCCAAATCAATAGTTGGAGAACACACTGAGAGAGACCAGTCAGTTCAATTTCTAGAGTGGGGTTAGCTAAGAAATTCAAACTAGTGGTCTGGAGAACAGCAAGAGGCAACAAGTACGGAACAGAGAGTCGGGAACAACACTAGGGGAACAATGCAGAGGTTGGAGAGGCAGACACAAAGCCTCTTAGGTAGATGCAAAGGTTGGAGAGGCAGACACAGGTCTCTTAGGCAGATGCATAGAAGGCCAGTGCTGACGCAGAGAGGTAGGGACTGACGTAGAGGGTCTGGGAGCAATGCAGAGGTCATCGAGGCTGATGCTGAGACTAGGGGAAGTGCTGAAGAATTTTCTCTCTGTTGGGTAAGCCAATTTGGCACCCAGTTGTACTGAAAAATTGCTAAATAATAAAATCCTCCCTTGCTGCACTAGTTTTCCCACATTGGGTTTTCCAGGGACTGATTTTCCAAAATATTTGTGTCGTCGTGTTAATTCTTGTGCATGTGTTTGTTTCTGTATTATGATGTGATATCTGCAACAAAATTTATGTTAACCTTTACTGAAGGATTTTCATAAATAACTTTTCGGGAAATAAGCAGATAAAATAAATCAGTTGTTGCAATGATAGAATTTTCACATGGTATCTCAGCAAGTAATCATAGACAGGGATGGAAAATCAATTATGGGTCAAGACCATGATGCGGAGGCATCTACGTCAAGAGACTCGCACAGATTTTCAGAAAATTGCACAAGAGAAAGTGATTCTATTTCTCTATGTTGGCTTCCAGGCTGGAAGAAGTGGCTTGTGTGACTAGCTCTGCATCATCAGAGGTATGGTATATAGATAGTGGGCCCTCTTGGCATATGACGGGAATTCGGGAATGTTTCTCAGATTATCGAGAGGAGAATATGAATTTTCAAATCACCATGGGGAACAAGGCAAAATGTACTCCAGTCAGGAGGGGTACCATAGCTTTTCAAATAGAAACGGGAGAGCAGTTCCGTGCTACCAATGTGTTGCATGTACGAGGATTGGGGATGAACTTTACTTTCTGTGTCGCAACTTCAAGGCAAAGGCTATGACGTTTTCTTCGTCAAGGAGAAATTATACATCAAACGTTGAGCTGGAAAAAGAAAGTGCAGATCGGGGTCAAAAGTAACAGGTTGTATAGACTACAACTAGAATCACCAATGGCACTAATAGGCAGTCATGGAGATAAGGATTTGAACGAACTATGGCACAGAAGAATGAGATATTTGCACCATGGGGCTCTGTGAATCCTCAGGAGCACTGTGATAGGGGTTTCAAATCTTAGCACGGAACGAGATGATGTATGTAGAGGATGTGCTCTAGGAAAGTATGCCAAGGCAGCGTTTCCTAGAAGTAAAAACAAGGCCAAGAGTGTACTAGGATTGATACACTCAGATATCTGCGGACCCGTGTCCACTAAAGCTCTTAGTGGTGCTGAGTACTTCCTTATCTTTATTGATGACCACTCAAGGAAAACATGGATTTATTTTCTGAAAACAAAGGACGAGGTTTTTTCGATTCAAAGAGTTTAAGGCTCTATTGGAGAATCTGACTAGGAAGAAAATAAAATTTTTGCGCTCAGATAATGGTGGAGAGGATGTTGATAAGGGCTTCACAGATTTTTGCGCTAAGGAGGGCATCAGAAGAGATTGGACAGCTCTGTACAATTCAGGGCAGAATGGAGTAGCAGAAAGAAAGAACAAGACTATTATAGAAGCAGCTAGGGTCATGATATATGATCAGGATATACCAAAATTCCTGTGGGCAAAAACATGCAACACAACAGTTTATGTTCAGAATAGAACTCCTTATAGGGCATTGGGCAAGATTACTCCAGAGAAAATCTTAACAGGGAAGACACCTGAAATCAATCATTTCAGGATATTTGGGAGCTTAGCATATTGTTGCATACCCGAGGAAAAGAGGAAGAAGAGATCAAACTGTAGAGAAAGGATATCTAGTGGGATATAGCGAGAACGCTAAGGCATACAGAATCTATCTTCCAGGGAGCAAGAAGGTAGTAGTTCGACGAGATTTGAAGTTCATGGAAGACAAGGCTTTCAGAAAATCTCGAGGAATGCCTTCCGATGAGCAGTTAAAAGAGGAACTGTTGGTAAACCTCTTCAACCAATGGAAGAAAAGAATTCTTCCTCGGGTCAGGAAGAATCAAAGGATGAGGAGGAGCTAACAGAAGCACTTGCTGGCAAAGGAAGAACGAGCAAGGAACTTTGTCAGATTCTGCAAGATGCCGAGGAGTTCATTAGTGCACCAAGGAACAATAAGAGGGAGCAAAAGCAACAAGAGAGATATCAGGCATTAGTAGCTCAGGATGGAGAACCTGCCAATTTTTAGGAGGCAGCTCAACATCAGGTTTAGTTGGATGCAATGGTAGAGGAGTACAACTCCATAATTGTAAACAATGTTTGGGAGGTAGTGCTAAGGCCTCAAGACAGATCAGTGGTAGGTTAGAGATGGATCTACAAGATCAAATACGTCGCAGACAACAATGTTGAGAAATACAAAGCCAAGTTTGTGGCTAATGGGTATGCTCAGAAGGAAGGAATTGACTACGAAGAGACCTTCACCGTAGTAGCCAGGTATACATCTATTAGAACTATGATATCTCTTACAACAGAGATGGGGTGGGAGATTCATTAGATGGATGTCAAAACTGCATTTCTGAACTTTGCGATCAAAGAAGAGGTATACATTGAACAACTACAGGGCTTTGAGACACATGAGAAGAAGTCTTATGTATGTAGATTGAAGAACGCCTTGTATGGACTGAGATAGGCACCTAGAGCGTGGTATCGGCGAATCGATGGCTACTTGCAGGAAATGGGATTTGTCAAGAGTGACACAGATCCAAATCTCTACTATCTAGTTGTAGAGAATGAGCCTCTAATCTTAGTATTATATGTGGATGATCTCTTCCTCACATGATCATCCAGGCTCATAAGGGACTGCAAGAAGAATCTAGCCACGGAGTTCGACATGAAGGATTTGGGATGAATGCATTATTTCTGGGGGTTGGAAGTTTGGTAACGAAAGGGGGAGATCTTCCTTGGGCAAGGGAGATATGCTATTGAAATCCTGAAGAGATTCAGAATGGAGGACTATAGACCCATGGCTACTCCAATGATAACCAAATGGAAGAAGATTGATGCATCAGAAGACAAAGATGTTGATCCCACCTTATACAGGCAGCCCATAGGGTCCCTAATGTATCTAGTCAAATACCAGGCCCGACATTTGCTACGCTGTCAACACCCTCAGTCAGTTCATGGTGGAGTCGAAGAGGGTGCACTGGGCAGCAGCCAAACATGTTCACAGGTATTGACAGGGAACAGTTGATTATGGACTCCTGTACACTAGGCATAAACATATCAGATTGAGTGGGTTTACTAATGCAGATTGGGCAGGAAGTTCAGTGGATCGGAAAAGTACCTTTGGGTACTGTTTCAACATTGGATCAGGAATGACCTCTTGGTGCAGTAGGAAACAAAAATCCGTGGCTCTAAGCTCAACTGAGGCAGAATACATGGTCGCAAGCACAACTTCATGTTGATTTGGGGTAGCATCGGATGTGCTCTAGCCATGAAAATTGGTGGAGAGACTAAAGCACATGAGATCTCTAAGACCTAGAAATGGTTTGGGGAAATTCTACCCGATGAGAGAGATATTAAAATAATTAATATTTTTAATGGGTTCCTAAGTCTAAACTTAGGAAAATAAAAATAAATAATATAAAAGTATTTATTTCAGTATTTATATGGTTAAATAACTTGTTCAGTAATTAAACAAGTAGGTGAAATAAACTAGATAGTGCAGGAAGAATTTCTGATGTGTTAGATTCAGAAAAATCAACACTTAGTGCGAGGCCATATGGCTCAGAAAACTGCTTGTGAACCTATTCAAAAGAAAGATGGAGGCGACCAGGATCATGTGTGATAATCAGAGTTGCATCAAGCTCTCTGAGAATCGAGTGTTTCACGATTGGTTAAAGTATATTGATATCTAATGTCACTTTGAGACTGTGTCCAACGACGAGCTGTACAGTTGAGCTACACTCCTACAGGAGAACAGGTGGCACACATCCTTACCAAGGCCCTTAGAAGAACCAAGTTTGATTATTTCAGGGAGAAGATAGGGATGATAAAGAATCCATTTCAGTAGCAGAAACGGGTATGATGTTGCAGTGCAGTAGCAGTCAGCAGTAGCACGATGCAACATGATGAGGAGTTTGCAATGCAGATGCAGTGTTTGGAAGATGGACCAGCAGCGACACCGATGCAGAGGGAGCTGCAGTACAGATGTAGTAATGGCAGTGATAAAGCCATGGACAGCAATACAGGATGCAACAGTGCAAAGGATGTTGAGCAGGGAGGCTTTGCATTAGCACAGGTACTGATGTCGTATGATCAGAGCAATGCTCAGTTTGGAGTATTACTAGAGCACAATCGTCGCTAAGAGGGAGTGTTGATTTGGGGTAGCATCGGATTTGTTGTAGCCATGAAAATTGGTGAAGAAGCTAAAGCACATGTGATCTCCAAGACCCAGAAATGGTTTGGGCAAATTCTAACTAGTTAGGGAGATATTAAAATAATTAATAGTTTTAATGGAGTTCATATGTCTAAACTTAGGAAAAATAAAATATTAATGGGTATTAATATAAAACTGGGTTAGAAGGTTCGAAAAGCCATGGATCAAGCCAAATCTAATCTTAGCCGTTGATTAGAGATTTAATCTCAGTCGTTGGAGGACCAACAGGAAAAGTATAAGGATACGCCTGAGGGTCAGTTGGAGAAAACACTGAGGGAGACCAATTAGTTCAATTTCTGGAGCAGGGTTAGTTGAGAAATTCGAACTAGTGGTCTAGAGAGTAGCAGGAGGCAGCAAGTACAGAACAGAGTTGGGAAAAATGCCAGGGGAACAATGCAGAGGTTGGAGAGGTAGGCACAGAGCCTCTTAGGCAGAGGTAGAGGCTACAGACTGCGCAATCACTGGAGGGCCTGCATGTGTGACGCAGAGAAGCCCAGTGTTGATGCAGAGAGGCAGGTGCTGACACAGATGGTCTGGGAGCAACACAGAGGTTATCGAGGCTGACGCTGAGGCTGGGGGAAGTGCTGAAGAATTTTTTCTCTGTTGGGTAAGCCAGTTTGGCACCCAGTTGTACTGAAGAATTGCTGAATAATAAAATCCTCTTTTGCTGCACCGGTTTTTCCACATTGGGTTTTTCCGGGCACTGATTGTCCAAAATATTTGTGTCGGTGTGTTAATTCGTGTGCATGTGTTTGTTTCTGTATTATGATGTGATATCTGCAACAGAATTTATTTTAATGTTTACTAAAGGATTTTCATAAATAACTTATCGAGAAATAAGTAGGTAAAATAAATTAGTTGTTGCAGTGATAGAATTTTCACAAAGACCTCATTGTCTTTTCCTTCTTGTAACAACTAATAAAATATCTGATTTTGGGAGCATGGGTTTTACCCATTGGTATTCCTATCTCTCCACCTTTTAGAGAGGCTTGGTGGTTTGACTTTGCTAGTTTATTTCATTTTGCATGCATATCATCTAGTTGGGAAATTAACACAACATGCATCACACTCATTTTGCATGCACTTTAGTTTAATTTACTACATATTTTAAATCCATAACAAGTTTAGATTTTTTGCATGTAGGCACTTTTTACTTGATTTTATTTGGCTTGAACATAGTTCCAAGTTTACTTATGCTTCACCATTAAACACATTTTACATGCATCAAGTATTTGGACAAATTTTCTCCAAAAGTAATATTTTATTTCATGTCAAGCAAGTACATTTCAAATAGAAATTAATTCTCATTGTTTGGTTAATTTATTTACATGTCCCAAGCATCATTAAAACTTACCTCCAACTTAAGTTGGTTGAATAGACTTTTAAGGACCCTCTACCTCTATTGACTCCTCCTTATGAGATCCAAATATTTGGGTGAGGATGAGGTCTAAGGACTAGAGTTCACTTGTAACTTTGCCTTAGCACTAATTAATAAAATAAACCAAAAACAACATTCCATCGCATTGCCTTGTTTGCAAAGTTCTTAAATTTCTTGCTATCTTGATAATTTAAAAGTCTCACATGCAAATCTTATTTCAAGAGAAACTTTGGATCCAAGCATTGTAATCTCTTTAATTTAGCAACAAGTTTAATTTTCTTGTACGTGGAAATTGACTCATCTTTTGGTTTAATTGCATATTGTCACGAATGGTTGATTTCACTTTCAAGAACTATTATTTTGGGTTGCAAACTTAATTTCATGTTGTCATCTTGGTCTAACATTTGAGTTATTTTTGTGTCATTTTGAGCAAGATAGTTTCCATGCTTTGATTTATAGACTTATTCATCTTAAAACCATTTATAATATCTTGTGCTAACAATTTATTGTTTCACTTTTTAGGATTACTTTGGCTTTCCATTTGAAAGCATTTCACTTCATTTTAAGCAAAATACAACTTCATTTCTTAAAGAGAAATACTTTGAAGGCACTGGTTTTTTATGTATTTCATGCTTATCTTATGTATTGATGGTTATTTTTCATATCATTTTTTGCTTATAAATCTTAAAGAGATAATCTATTTAACTCTAACAATTCTCCTAGAAACTCACATCTTTTTAACTTAACTTTTCATTAGGGACCACCCCCCTTAGCTAACCTAGGAGATAGTTCAAACGGAGAGAGTCAGAATTAGTTTGACAGCCCCTTCTCTGAGTTCCCTGCCACCAACCACACCTTGTGGTGTTGAAAGCTTTTCTCACTAACTTGTAGGTAGGTGTAAGCGGCAGGGTCGACATGTCCCATTTAAAATAATTAATTATTTTAATAAAATTGTCTACGGGTGGAATTTCCCAAAACGATTTTTGGGTATTGGAGAATGCATGTGTCTAAGCCTCCCTGCAAATTTTGAGACTTAGAGGACATCTGATGCTACTAGAAATCAACAAGAAGCACTAGTAGCAGCTT